>CACSLK010024540.1:16602271-16615350 GCA_902706635.1 Striga hermonthica | reverse complement strand
ATAAAATTTTAAATTCCGCTGTAAACTCTGTTCCGTACGGTATATCGAAACCAACAACAATCCCCTAGTCCGACCTCTCATTTTCACCTCCTCTGATCTTGATGCCACATTTACACACTTATTGGTGTAAAGAGCCACATATTCTCTCACATTTCCCTTCCTGTTGTTTCATGTTGATGATTGTAATTAATGTACATTTTCTCATGCTTACGCGTACTGGAGAACTGATTGATAAACATTGATTTGAATCCTTGAAAATCCGAGATGAATCCCTCTCAGAGTTGGTGAGACCAGTACTATGCAAGTCCCTTTATAATAGCAAAAAATGCTCGGGTTGTGTCGGTAGGTCCATTGTAGGATAAGCTCAGCCCCCAAAACCAATATGACAACTCTGCATCTAGCATCTCGTTTGTGAAAGGATGCCCTTGTAGTCGTGGATCTCAATGTCCAATATTTTTCTTGTAGCTCGCGTGGATGTGTCGTCATTCGCTCTAGAGCTGGATTTCCCATTGCTTGTGAAGCGACACTCGGGGAATAATGAAAAGCTATGGTTTCTCGTCACTCTTTGTTTTTGCAAGAGCTTGATTTATGGAACAGAGCATTGCTTCCAGTGAGGTACAAGTAGCTCGGGTTTGTGCTGCCATTTCCTCTGCAATCATCTTCTCCAACTCTTTCCGAGCTATAAGAGGATTAACTCGAGCTTCCCCATATGTTTGCCCCATCTCTCCTATGCGAGTTGTTATGTCTTTGTTACCTTTGTTGGTCTGTGTCCCCCTTGGGATCCCAACAGGCAGCTAGGCTACTTCACTATCATGGTATCCGGAGCTAACCCTTTTGGGACTTGGTTGGTGTGTAAGAAAAACCCATCGCGGTGTGCGTGATGGTTTGCCACCATCTTGCCATCCTCGGGGTGGATCAGACCGTAAGTCACTTTCCCAGCCAAGTGTTGTCGTAACTACTCACTATATTATTTCTCTTCTAATCGCCATTGATGCTAGTGGCTTTTTTCTCCTTCTTTTGTAAGAAATATAGTCTTGCGTAGCCTAGCCTTTGTAGAACAAGACTCCCCACATACAATGACAAATTGGTATAAATTTAACAAATAAACCCAATTTCGGTGAGAGGTATTGACATCTCTTGATCAACGCCTCTTTAACTACTCACTATCTCGAGCTAGACACACCCTTATCATGCCTAAGACGAAGGTCGCTCACCTCGACCGCAAGTGACTAGCAGGAACCCGATGTAGCCCTTCCGACCTAGCACGTTTCGATAGCGAAATCCATATGGAGCTAATGGCCTAATAAATTACAAAAAAGTAACTGTGGCTATGCGTGCCATGGTTTCCTGGATGTTAATAATGTAGAAAACCATGGGCATTACTTTGTACAAGTTCTTATTGTGTGCACCATCCAATTGAAAAAAAAAAATCCGGTCAAACAAACAAACAAAATATGGTCGGATGTTTATTTGTCATGAGCAATGTTATCAAAATCGGACCGGACCGACCGGTTCGACCGGGAACCGGACCTGATACCGGTCCAGTTTAGTGTTTAAACCATTGTGAACAAGAACCGGTTTCGGATCGTTCAAACCGGTTCAAAACCGTCGAACCAGTTCTAAATTGAAAAAAAAAATACTTAATGAAATAAAAAAAATCAAACAAAAGGAAAAGAGTGAGAGAGCATTTTGATGTTTGATGTATTGTAATGTTAGATTGGATATGTCTTGATGTTTGATGACTTTGTAGCTTGTATTTGTAATTTAGATTGTCTTGCTTTAGATATTTGATTTTTTTTTTTTTTGGACAAAAAAGGAGCCCATAGGCCTAAGCACCGCCGCGAAATTTTATTTCTCGATGGACATGTGTAATTTTCACAGTCCATTGTCGGTGTAATAGGTCCCGGATCGCCTGAACCATTGATTCATGAGCACCAAACAAGCCATTAGAGCTACACACCATTTTTGTAATACACTGACTATCAACCTCGACGAAAACCTGACGGTAGCCTAACTCCCACGTCAAAAGCAAGCCCTGAAACAGACCCCATAGCTCGGCGCCCGTAATGGTACAATGACCAATATTCATCACAAAACCACCCAACCAACTGCCCAAATCATCGCAAATTAGTCCTCCCGCACTACTCAACCCTGTGCTATTATCAAACGCGCCATCCGTATTAAGTTTAACCCACCCCGACATCGGGGGGTCCATCTAATCGATCGACTCTCATAAGTAGCAGCCCCAACCTTATTGTAACCCGCGACGACCCTTGCGTAGCTTTCCGTCAGGCGTAGAAAATCTGCCACACGAGCAGCGCTGCTAAGGATTTTTTGCGAAAAAAATCGTTTATTCCGCCACGTCCACATGCGCCACACCGCAATCGGAAAAAGACTATTCCATCTTTCAACTCTCCCCAGCCGAGGCTGCAAAATATTTTTCCCCAGCCACACTTTAAGAGGGAGCTCGTAAAATATTTTGCGTAGATATTGAATTATTAATCTATTATTTTAGTGAAATTATATTAGTATTGCTTATGGTAAACTATACTTAAAATTAGAAATATGTCATTATATGCTATAAAATTAATGATAAATATATATATAACTAGTACAACGCCCGTGTATTACACGGGTGCTTGCTAATTTTTTTCTTAAAATCTAAAATTAATGAGAAAAAGTAGTTTGAAAATTTAAATACCTTTTATAAGAATATATATATATTGTTATATATTTATTATGACACTTTTTATTTGTGCAACTTATTTGTGTTATATTATACAAATTTTTTTAACTTACAATATATAACTACATTACATATAAATATATCAATTGAGAAATAATTTTATTTTTCTAATGAATTTTAATAAATATTATAATTTTTTATTATTATAAAGATAAATATAATTATTTATTTCATATATACAATATGGATGTCAAATCAAAGATCATCAAAAGATGATTAATTTGATATATTATATATGTAAACCGATAAGAAATACAAAAGTTATCAACTTTTAAAATACATTTATAATTCAATAGCTTATTGAAGGAAACAAATCAAAATTCAGGGATATATTAGTCACTTAGTGCATCACTATGTAAAATTACAAAGAATTAAAGGGTTATATTAGTAAAAGTGATATTAAAATACCTAAGTTAGCTAAATAATATTTATGGAATACTCGAACCTAGATTATTAATTATTAATATATCAATATTATTTATCCAAACCTAATTACGAATCATGATTCTTCGCCAAATAGGATTCCGAAGCATCAGAAGCAGCCACGTAGGCTCAGCTCATTCGGAAATTATATATGGGGAGGATAACTTTTTTAACTTTTAAATATAACTACATTAAGTATAAATATATCAATTGAGAAATAATTTTATATTTTTATAGATTTTAATAAATATTATTATTTTTTATTATTATAAAGATAAATATAATTTATTTATTTCATATATTATATATATGGATGTCAAATCAAAGATCATCAAAAGATGATAAATTTGATATATTATATATGTAAAACCGATAAGAAATACAAAAGTTATCAACTTTTAAAATACATTTATAATTCAATAGCTTATTGAAGGAAACAAATCAAAATTCAGGGATATATTAGTCACTTAGTGCCTCACTATATAAAATTACAAAGAATTAAAGGATTATATTAGTAAAAGTGATATTAAAATACCTAAGTTAACTAAATAATATTTATGGAATACCCGAACCTAGATTATTAATTATTAATATATCAATATTATTTATCCAAACCTAATTACGAAGCATGATTATTAGCCAAATAGGATTCTGAAGCATCAGAAGCAGCCAGGTAGGCTCAGCGCATTCGGGAATTATATATGGGGAGGATTATATATTATACATATAAAATAAATAAAAAATTACATATTAGTTAAACCAGTTCCACCGGTTCGACCACTGGTCTGACCAATAAATTATTAAACTAATAGCTTATTATTGAACTAATTGCTTCCCCGGTTCGATGAGGGGTCCGATTTTCAGAACATTGCTAACGAGGCACACCTTATCGTAAGTTCTACAAATTCAATTCCTCCTTATCCCTCTCCCTTTCCTACCAACAATCTGCTCACCGGCGATGCTGACTCCGGCGCTTGCGCCGCCGTCTTCTTCTTCTTATACACCCACAGCTTTCCCTTTCTCCCATTCATTTACAGCCAGGTCTGCCCCCGCCTTCTTCACCTTAAATTCCCCCTTTCGAGCTTTAAATGCTAATAGACGGGAAAGCTCAACTCTTCGACTCCAAGCAGCAGCAGCAGGAGCAGCATCTCCTTCTTTTTCTCCGTCTTCCACTCCAATGATTGAAAAGGAAACACCCGAATTGGAGAAGCCCCCTACTTTCCTTCGAGAGGCGGATGAAAACGCTTCTGATTCCTCCAAATCCGTCCGATCAAGGTTTGAGAAGATGATTAGGGAGGCGCAGGACTCTGTGTGCTCCTCCATTGAGGCTGCCGACGGAGGTGGCCAGTTCAAGGAAGACGTGTGGTCCAGACCCGGAGGCGGTGGCGGCATCAGCAGGGTCTTGCAGGATGGCGCTGTTTGGGAGAAAGCTGGTGTCAATGTCTCTGTTGTCTATGGAGTCATGCCTCCCGAGGCTTACAGAGCAGCTAAACCCACTGAAAATGGCAGCGTCAAACCCGGCCCTGTTCCCTTCTTCGCTGCTGGCATCAGCTCCGTAATTAATCTTACTAGCCTTTTTATGATGATTTTATTCTTATTATTAGAATATTCACGTTGGTTCACTTGTCTTAATTAACCATGCCAAGCACTTTGACACATTCTTTTTCATTTTGCTAAAAAACGGATTGCTTATGAGCTTTAAGGTAATTTACGTCTCTGTGTTCTATATCCTTATTTGCCTACTCTCTTTCTCTCTCTGTGAAATAGTCATGTCTTGCTTTCTGAAAGAGCCACAGATTTTTAATTCCACTTTATGCATCGGTTTAATTAAGATTCAGTGAAAGCAGAACATTTTTAGTTGGTGACTTTAACTTCATGGCAAATGTATCAGCTCTGTGTAAGTTTCAATGGCTGACAACGGGATTATGTGATTTACAATTTCAAGATCAGTATGAATCTTGTTGAAGTTGTGCTAAAGTAATGGATGTGAATGGTATTTATTTATTTAACAATTTTGTCCTTTATGCTGGAAGCATGGTTCTTTAATGGGTTTTGTTTTATCTTGTTCGCCAGGTTCTTCATCCAAAGAATCCATTTGCTCCAACGCTGCATTTTAATTACCGCTATTTCGAGACTGATGCTCCAAAAGGTATCATTTACAGTGTATCATTATTTGTTAAGGTCAGTTATCTGCAGTAATAAATCCATGTTCCAATAATGATGCCAGAATCTGAAATTTTCTTTTATTTATTTGCATCTTGTTTTCATAACCAGTGAACATTATGAGGTATTTAAAAAATTGTCTAGCAATTATGGGTTTTAATGCTCCTTCCATTAATAGAAGTTACCCTTGTATCATTTCCAAGCAGGATAGTACATCTGCAACTATCGACATGGTTAATATGTTTCCAAGTGTTCCATCTTATGATGCTTCCAGTGAATTAACCAAATACTGTGTGCCGAAATGGAATTAAGTAGTTAAATTTTGTTGCTTGAACTCATTTCTCATTTTTGAAGCCACACGCTGTGAAGTTACCCTTTTCTGAAAAACTGGAGATAAATGTAGTGAAGTTACGACTGAAGAGCAGACAAGCTACTTGATAAGGGAATTTGTATTTAGTGTAGAAGATAAGCCACCGAAGGCCTGACTTGCTCTTGATAAAAACGAAAAATTATATCATAATAGATGACAGTTGGTAGTTAGAATATAATGGCATAATAAAATCTTGAGGGCTGGTTCCTTCTGGAAGTTAGACTGAGAGAACCTGGAATTATAGACATTGAGAATATACCGTTCCCACTTCTCGAATATCTGATGGGTTATTCATAGGTAACATGAATTTTGTTGTGCTTTGGACCCGTTGTGCTTTGGACCTGTATGCTGGGATATCATAAATGCCACTCGGACAAAAGTACGTAGTGTTAACATAGACTGATGAGAGCTTATCCAAGGATTATAATTCATACTTGAGTGGAATAGTTAGGATCACAGAGAAGGACAGACATCCCTTTCAGTTTGACATATTGGGTGACTGATTGGCCTTGGGGGTTGGCCTGCTTTTGGGATTGCAGATATAGATATACATCCTTTATCTTTCTCTTTGTTTTTGGAGTATCATAAATTACAACAATTCTTGTATAACTGTTGCTTGTATTAAATTTCTGCCAGATGCTCCAGGAGCCCCAAGGCAATGGTGGTTTGGCGGAGGTACTGATTTGACTCCTGCTTACATTTTTGAGGAGGACGTTAAGCATTTCCATCTGGTATGAATGTCCTTAATTTTAACAATGCACAGCATGAGTATCAGCATTCAGAATATTCTTATCAGGCTGTCAGCATTTGTGGTGTAGATATAGATCAGCATTATTCATATTGCATTGTTACATCATACCATGTCAATAATAAATATAAAAGCAGATGTCATGTTTGAGTTCTTATATATGTTACACGTTTGTTTTTTCCTTGCGTTGTGGCATTTTTCAATTTTATGGTCTTGTTTTTTCACTCTCCGGAAGAAAGGGCGAAGCGATCATTCATTAGGAGAACCATCGAATACTTTCACTGTTTATTGTTTGTTGTAGGTCCAGAAAGGTGCTTGCGACAAGTTTGATAGTGATTTCTATCCTCGATTCAAGAAATGGTGTGATGATTATTTCTATATCAAGGTATGGCTCTATGAACTGTTTACTTCTGCATATGATGATTGCAGATGAACAAGAAAAAGCAGTTCTCTGCTGTTTTAAAGAAAGAGGCACTTTTTTCAAATGTTCAAATACTTCTTTGTTCAGGATATGCTTGTAGGTCTCTAGTTGAATTTTCAACTCATGCTATAGCCCTAGGATCATTTCCACCTGTCCCACCAGGATATTTGTTACATATCTATATTTTAATTACCATATTTTAGTTGTTATTATTTAGAGCTAGAATAGGGTGATGGGCTGTGTTTTGCTTAGGACCCTAGTTTGTTTTTATTTTAGTAGGTTTTAGGTCTCTTAGAGCATGCTTGGATATAAATTTGTTTTTGTTTTGATTTGAGTTGGTTAAATTTGAAAAAGTAGGTATGATTAGTTGTTAGTGGATATAATAAAATAATATTTAAAATAAAATAATTAAAATTAAATTGATGTAAAAGTACGAGAGAGAAAATGTGATGTGATAGTTAGTTAAATTTATGTGAGTAGATGAATAGTGAATTAAGGTTGATGTTGTGTGTAAGAATGATTGATTGATATTATTTAATTATATTGATAATATTGATGATAGTGAGTTGAGTTAAAGTTGAGTTAAAAAAGTGGTTGAGTTAAAAATGTTTGGATTTTTTTGAGAAATTTTTGTATCCAATCATGCTCTTAATGCTTACGAGGTTCTCCTCCAGAAAGTTTGAAGAATGTAGCATGCATTTTCGGCAATTTTTGGGCCAGCATTTTGCGAACCCAACCCACTTACAACACAACATTCAAGCCACGTGACTAGGCACGGATGACCCAACTGTTAAAGTCAAACCTATATCACTCACTAATAATATAACAATTGCAAAAAGTAGAGACAAAATGCAATTCGGCTTCGTTTCGGTGGGAAAAATTGTCTACTTGCACGTGTATGCATGGTCCGTGGTGTGACTAGCCTTGGGGAGAAGTCTGTTTTGACCGGGAGAGTATTGTTTCGTATCTATATTTGAATTACCTTTTTTAGTGTTCATTTATTAATGGCTAGAATAAGGTAATGGGCTGGCTTCTTAGGAACCCTAGTTTGTTTGTATTTAAGAAGTTGGGTCTGGGTAAGGAATAGAGGAGCCTTAAGGTTAGGCAGGAGAAATCGTGATCGGTGTTCGCGTTTGGGGCGAACCTGCAATTGTTCGTTGCCTTCTCGTTTGTTAAGTTTTCCAATCAATTTTCAGGCATTTGGCATACTGCCTTATAATGGCCCTCATTTGTTTTTCCCCTGAAATGTATATTTATTGAACCCTCGACATTTAATAAGCTTGGCTATGCTCATTTCACTGGTCTAATCTCTTATGTAGCACCGAGGGGAGAGACGCGGTCTTGGGGGTATATTTTTTGACGATTTAAATGCCTATGATCAAGAGATGCTTCTTTCCTTTGCTACTGGTAATTTCATAGCCATGACTTAGCAATGTGTAATCTATGACTTCATTTCTTTTATGTTGACCTGGTTCATTTGATTTGTTTCACATCGCTAAGTTACTGGGTTGTCGTGTATGAATGCGTGTTGGCATAGGAAGTTGTGTTTACTAAGTTGTTGTGCCTATCCCTTTGAGCTATTTTTTTTTGGGGTGCGTTCTACCTAACCCAATACAGTTTCTCTCTCTCTCTCTCTCTCTCTCTCTCTCTCTCTCTCTCTCTCTCTCTCTCTTCTAACCTAACCCAATGACATGTTTTATATTTACATTTTTGTTGAAGACCAAAAATTGTGCAAGACTGTATATGGCGGAATTTTCATCAGATAGGTTCCAACTACTACCTCCTATTCTTTTTAAATCTTGTTCTGTGCTTTAACACATAAATTAAGAAATTTTTTCTTGCCAATATTAGCCTTATTTAAAGCAATTTAATATTAATTAATTTTTTTCTTTTTATGTTCTTTTATGAGAGAAAACTAATCGTTTTCCACAACTTTGTTCCCAAAACGTGTAGTGTATTAATTAAATGAGGGTAACAATGAAAAAATATGTATAAAATATCCAAAACGTCTTTATTTGATTAATGATCAATAAAGCCAAAACGACAAATAAAAAGATCGGAGGGAGTATTAGTTTTTCGTTTGCTGTTTTTTATTTTCAGTAAGTTATAAGATTCATATAAGTGAATTGGTCTACCAACTCTGCTGAATGATTGCAGAGTGTGCAAATTCTGTGATTCCAGCATATATACCCATCATTGAGAGGAGGAAGGACACGCCATTTACGGACAGACACAAGGCATGGCAGCAGCTACGCCGAGGACGTTATGTGGAATTCAACTTGGTAATATCTGACTTTCAGGAATAAGACGAGCCAGCGAAATAATGTTATCTAATATTCTGCTATTATAAGTGAAGGTTTATGATCGGGGAACAACATTTGGTCTCAAGACTGGTGGAAGGATTGAGAGTATACTTGTGTCACTGCCACTTACTGCCCGGTGGGAATATGACCATGTCAGTTTTCTAACAACTTGTTCTTTTGCGATCATCTTATTTTATTTAATTTTATATTTTTATGGGTTTGTTTAGTGTCTTTTTACGTGAGTAACCCACATAACACATTCTCTTTGCAGCAACCTGAAGAAGGAAGTGAAGAATGGAAGCTTTTGGATGCGTGTATCAATCCCAAGGAGTGGATCTGAGCTTTTCATGTACTTACTTGCTTCGTTAGAATTCAAGCCTCCTTTTGGTTCTTCTTGTCCTCTTACTTTTGAATGTTGTGTATTAGAACCTAGCTACACAGCTTCTTTAAAGAGGCGCGTATGTCCGAGCACACTAAACATATATAAACTTGAGCTTTTCAATGGTGTGTTCCACTTTGTTGAATTAAACTGCAACGTACATGAATGGATTTTTTTTGTATTTTTGCACCAAAAGACTCACTGTTTGCTTATGCAAGGAACCACAAACTTTTATTCATATCTTAACTACAATTGACATTTCGTTTATGAATGACATGAGGAGGTGATTTTAATGTTTAATTGTGGTTGACATATAGTTGACTTCATTGATTTATCATGGATGACAAATGTTTAGTTGTGGTTGACATTTAGTTGATGTACAGGATATGAGTGTTGATTCATAGTTTCCAATTTGCTTCAGGGGATCGATTTAAGATTAGACTACCCCAGACGGCGGAGTCCCCTAAAAATGGCTACCTAAGGGTGAATAAAGGTATTATGCCATAATCTCGCACAAGTTACCTACAAATCTACCTCATAAACTCAAACAAATAATAAACTGCGTGAATTGCACTGGAAAATCATCATCCAAACTGATTAATTCAAGCCTGCATTTCAGTCTACAGTTCACCATAATCTAGCATTTCGAATGGTTACAACAAAACAAAATGCACGCTTGGTTCATACACACCGAAAGCAAGCCTCAGCGCAGAAATAGTCAAAACTAGAGTTGAGGGGGAAATCGAAACACAAAAAGTTAGCAAAACAAAGTGCAACAATATTCTTCTACCCTGGCACTATTTCTGTTGCAACCGACGATTTCTTTCCGTTTAAAAGACCGGAATTCAGCATGTGAATTACCCATAGAACCTACAAACTCTCTCCACTGTGTCTTTACACATAAAACTGTTGCTGCAAGAAAAACAATGATCAACTCAAACCGGCTAGAGAAAATCCAATAGCTCAAATTGCTCAAGCATGTAAACCATTCCCATTGCAGTAAGACCCATTAGCTGCTATCTTAGTTGCATTCTCATAGAGGTGTGCCTTTATTGTTGAGGAACCATTGCTCATCCTGCATGTTTTTGTTGCACCTTTCTTTAACAAGGCATCTAGCTGACCGGAAGCCGCAGCTACAAGTCCTGCCATGCAGAAGAGGACCAAGTTTATAATTCCTCAACAATATTCTCTCTACCTCACAAACACAAGTAAAAATGCTTTTCAGAAAGTGTACCTAAGAAAAGGGCGGAGGGCTTTCCTGGTCGTGATTTGAACTCAGGATGAAATTGAGCTCCGATAAAGTAAGGATGACTAGGCAGCTCAACTATCTGAAAGAAGAACAAGTTGATTATTAAACACCCAAATCCTAAAAACAAAATCAGAAATTGGAGACCACCATTATGATAAGTAGTAAGTACCTCCATGCGACATCCGCTTTCATCTTTCCCAGTGAAAGAGAGACCGGCATGTTCGAGTTGCTGAACCATATCAGGATTAACCTACACAAAATTAAGTTAAACTTGTTAGCATTACATCATATGAATCCATCACAAAGATGATGAGAGATCCATATAAATGGTTAGTATCTGTAAAAATCCAGAATTGGTGGTTTCTTGCACCTCATATCTGTGTCTATGTCTCTCATCAATAAAACTCCTATTTCCGTATCTGAAACAATAATAGCCAGTTAGATAATTTGGCTATGTAGAGGAGGGTATGTGCTAGGACTCAGGTTATGAGGCAAAGGAGAAGAAGTCATACAACTTTGCCGATTTACTCGAGGTACAATGGAAGTATGTCCTCCTTGATCCTAGACGCATAGTGCCTCCCATATGTGTTTTTGAACCCTGGAAAAACAATACCAACAGGAGAACAGACCAAATTGAGGAAATCTTCAGATATTTGATAAAGTCATGACATTGTTAGGTGTATTATTATTCCAAGCAATCTCAAAGTGAAAAAAATTGCAAGTCGGGAATAACCTCTGGCATGAAAATAACACAAGGGTGCTGTGTGTTTGGAGCGAATTCTGTACTGTTTGCATCATGTAGTCCAAGAACAGATCGAGCAAATTCAATTACTGCAGTTTGCATTCCCAGACATATACCAAGATACGGGACCTTGTTTTCACGGGCATACTTTGCAGCCAGGATTTTACCCTCCACTCCTCTGTCACCAAAACCTCCAGGAACTAATATTCCATCTGCCCCCTATATGGCCGGAATTCAATAAATAAATTAATTAAAGAATAAAACAAAGAAAGAAAGAAAAAAAAAGAAAAAAAAGAAAGAAAGAAAGAAAGAATTTCATATACATACCTTCAACAATTTCCAAGCATTTTCATAAGAATCAGGATTCTGCACAGTGAAACATCTAAGCTGTAACATATTACATCCAGGGATTAGAAGACAACTAATAATAGCAGGAAACATACCTCTTCTGCACTAGCATCTTCAAGATCACTTGCGGGAACCCAATCTATGCATAATTTTCTATGGCACGCAACAGAAGCATGCAAAAGAGCCTGCAAATAGTTATTACTGCACTTAAGCATATAGCCACCTCTCTAGAAGATATCTTTGATATGACATGACACAGGAATTTGGTGCAAAGAGTACATTTTTTTTTTCCAGTTACCACATGAATTGATTGAAAATAACATCACATTGATACCTAAAACTAATAGTTAAACCACCACTATGATCAAGCCACCACTATGATCAAGCAGGGCCTCAGTAACGAAAATTATATAAAAATGAAGTCACCTTCAGCACAGAGAGATAAGAATCTGCAAGTCCCGTGTATTTACCAACCATAGCAATTCTAACCTGTGAAGAGAAGAGGGACAGCAATCATAAAATTCCATTGCCGAACCCATGCACAGTACATAAAATTTAAATTAAGACAAGAATGTACAGGCTCGTTCAACAGATCACACAGATCTGCCCTAGATGTCCATTCCTCGAGAGCAGGTTTCCCAGCATGACTACACATAACATAACGAAGAATTAAATCCAAACAGCGGATATAATTATGAACAAAGCGAAACATATGGAATATTCAGATCTCAATCCTAATTGGATAAAGAGTATGAAACAGTTGTTCGACGTACCTATTGAGCTTCAGAACCTTCAAAATTGCCTCATGGGCCTTCTGGTCCTAAATGGAAAGATAAAGAAAAAAATCGTTGTCAAATTCAAATGTAAATGAACACTGAAGCAAGAGTGCCGTTACTTACTCTCAAAAGCAAAGGCACATGCCAGATGTTGGAAACGTCATAGAGTGTGATTATATTATCTATCTGCGAGACATCAACTATATCTTAAGTAAACTTTAAGAAAAAGCATATAACTTTTTCTATACAAGTATTGCAATGTTTCCTTAATTATGATACCTGAACATGGCAAAAACGAGAAAGCTTTTCTTTGACATTTCCGTCAAGTTCCTGAAGAATGAAGTTAACTTTAGCAGACATATATTCATGAAGTTTAGCATATGATCATTTTTCTTAAGCTTGGTTGAGGGG
>CACSLK010024540.1:16585463-16602257 GCA_902706635.1 Striga hermonthica | reverse complement strand
GAAAGGAGAGAGAGAGAGAGAGAGAGAGACCATTGTGCTGCGGCACGCTAAAATATTTGGTGTCAGACCCAAGCTTCGAAGTCCCCTAACACTGTGTTGAGTTGGCTTTGTTTTCTGTCCATGACAAAACCAATGACATTTTCATGTTATTAGTTTATACCAAGTAATCTATCTAAGCAAAAGACATCATGAACGTCCCCATAAAATCACCTGCTCACCAACAACAGTTACAACAGGCACTAAACTGACATGTATTAAACAAAAATTCCCAGCACCTGCGAAGGTCGACCAGCATTAACATGAAGCACCAAGTTTAGCTTTTTCACGACAATAACAGAACTTAGGGTGCTCTCTATGGTGAGTGCACTTATGGAAACTATGCAAAAACACAATCTCACCAACTCGATATGAAAATTGTCCAAGAGCCTCGATGAAGGGCATCGACTCAATATCCCCTACAAAAATAAAGAACTTTTTTCAGAATATCTTAAATTCCATAAAATGATCATACAAGTCTCATTGGGAGAGAGCCTTGTTACCAATAGTCCCACCCAACTCTATAACACAAACATCAGCTGGGCCCTCTTTCCCATCCACTGGTATAGCAGCAACACGTTCAATCCACTCTTGGATGGCATCAGTTATGTGAGGCACAACCTGAACAGGGAGCTAGTCAGCAGAACTGAGTACTATGAAATTACTTTATAATAAAGTAGATAGATACCGGGCAAGATGGAGAAACAAACCTGAACTGTTTGCCCTAAATAATCTCCCCTCCTCTCCTTGTCGATTACGGACTAAAACACGAAAGCGATATCAATATAATGTTTTTGGGTAATAATACTTTGTACAAAATTTGATGAACAGTACTTGCCTGGTAAATTTTTCCGGTCGTTATGTTATTGTCTCGTGTCAGTTTTATATCCAGAAACCGCTCGTAGTTTCCAAGGTCCAGGTCCACCTTCAGAAGGAAATTAGTCATTGCCATGAAGAAAATTCCAAACCTCACACCAAAATCTGGTAATATTAGAGAATTCTATGATATTTTGATAACCAGTAAAAGTTAGTAGTAGATATTAAATATACTATCTAAACTTTTCCAGCTAAAATTAGAAAAATAACACAGAACAATCTAAACAAAGGCACCCCCAAACAAGAACACGAATTGAAGAAGCAGAGACAAGCAAAGGAAAAGCTTTAGTTTTCAGTATCCCAGCCAGACAGCTCACTGAATGAGGTATGTGCAGAAAATACCACAGTTGCAGCTTAAACAAAGGCCCAAAAAGAAAAAAAAAAAAAAAAAGTACCTCCCCACCATCATCGAGAACAAACACTTCTCCGTGTTCAAAAGGAGACATAGTTCCCGCATCCGTATTCAAATAAGGATCTGAATGCCAAAACAACAAAATCAGTTTCCGTCCGGAGATTGCAGAAGAAGAAGATGACAAATGAAAAAGAAATGTACCAATCTTGATGGAAGTAACGCGAAGGCCACAGGCCTTGAGGATAAGGCCGATGCTGCTGGCAGTCACGCCTTTACCCAGCCCACTCACCACTCCTCCCGTCACCAACACGTACTTCATTTTTGAGGGAAGACAAATAAAGGGGCAATCTTTAATTAATTACAAGCCTATCTGCTCAACTGTTGATACAAAGGGGAAGCAAGAGAAAGAAAGATGGAGAGAATGAATATGCAGCAGAGAATGGGAAGAAAGAAAATTAGTAGCAATGGATGTGATATGGGGAGATGAGGAGGAATGGCGGCTTTATAAGCCAGGAGAGTTGGGGGAGGAGGAAATTTCAGGGTATACTCAAAATACACTCTTTTTCCTTTTCATTTTTCTTTTTTTTTTTTCTTTTTTTTTTCTCTTTTTTCATTTATATACAAACTGACACACACACACACACACACACACAAAAACACATGGTGTGGGGGCAGCAGTGCAGTTAGCACAACAATGCAACAACCCCTCAGCTCGGGCAGTAGGACTCTCATCTTTCAGTTTTAGCTCCAAAAACTTCCCCAAATCCAAGCTCTGTTTCTCCTCCTTCCCATTTTTGCCTTTTATTTTCTTTTTTCTTTTTTTTTTTTTCTCCTTTCAATTAATATTTTCTTTTTTCTCCTTTCAATTAATATATCGGCAAATGCAAGATAAATCCCTCCTGCTATATTCAAGTTCTTTGTCAGTCCCTAAGTTAATTTTATTCTTCTGCACTCCCTAACACATACTTTCTTTTTCCACTTCAGTCCCCCTATATATAATAATATTATTATTATCCATTTATTTTACTTGAAAATAGAAAAAAATAGTAATTTCTCTCTCAATTCCCGTCTCTCTCTCATATGCTCTATCAGTTCTCATCTTTCTCTGAATCTCTCTTCGTGAAATTGCCTCCGGGAAATCTGAATCTCCGGCGTCCGAATCGACACACAGGAAGAGCTCGCGAGGCCCATCCACATTCGTAAAGAAATAACCGAAAAAAAGTTTCCAGGCCTCGTACCGCGATTACGAGGATCCCGATGGCTTCTCCTCCAGAGGTGAAGAAGACAATGACGGGACATTCCATCCCGGAACTGTTCCAGCGTGACCGTTGTCGGAGGATCTTCGTTTGGACATCTACACAGGCCGGGGGCAGGCAGTCACCGATTCGGAGTCCGATTCCGAGGTAAACCTAGGGCTTGTAACGATGGCGATTATTACGATCCTTTTTATGGTTTTAACGATAATTATCGTGCTGGTGATAACGAGAGGGACGATTCTGAGTGGGAATAGGTGAGTGAGAGAATTCACTTTGATAAGAGGGACAATTTGGATCTGGTTTCAATGGAATCGAAGAAATATATGTTTCCTCTGATATTTTTACTTCGGTTTCTGTCCAAATTTCTGCACTTCGTCTCCCGATTTACCTTTTCTGCTGCAATTTTTTCTCAATCGTGATTTAGTGGTCGCGGTCTTCAATCCTGTAGCGACGTGTTCAGTCGAGATTTTCTATTCCCAGCGTGTTAGCCGCGGTTCTTTGGTTACTCCCCTGGCAGGCTACTCGTGATCCCTATTTTGCGAGATATCAAGTCCAGATTCAACGTATTTCGAGATTCCAAGTGAGTCGCGTTTTCGGTTTGTATGTGTTTATTCTCTTTTAGGCATATTTTTTCTTGATTTGTGGTGCTGGTTGTGATGTGTTAATCTTGATGTGTGAATCACATTTGTATTGCTCGTTTTCTTGTGAATCTCACACGAATTGATGCTCCCAGACTTCCGTGGCGTGAGTTAAGTTGCTTTCGGATGCTTTGCCCTTACTCGCGATTTTTATATGATTCTCGACAGGAATTTTCTTAATCCTTGATGTGTGTCGCTCCTGCTAGTTTCTGATTTTTCGCGAGATGCTCTCGTGATGGGCGGATTGCTCTTTTGCTTTAGATTAGTAGCGATTCCTGCTTTTACGTGTTGTGCTCGTCTTTTTGGGTTGCATCCTTGTTTGGTTCGTTTCTCTGTGGCTAAGTCGATTGCTACTTTGTATGTTGCTCGCATACATCTCTGTTAGCAATATGCAGAATCGATCATTTGCATTCCATTATAAATCATTCTCCAGCTTCCGGTGGCAGATTCATGCTATTTGACTTGCTGTATCTAATCCTGTTATGCATATGCGCTACATATATTTTTTTTTGTTTTTAGCTGCAACAATGCTTTAACTTCATTTTGCTTGCAGCTCTAATAACAATAGTGGCTAGCAGCTCAAATTCTACCATAGCCTACTCATGGCTTTTGTAGCAGCTCGCAGATCGGATAATAACATACCCCACTCGAGGCTTTTGTTGCATCTCGCAGCTTAAATTTCACGATAGCCCGTTCAGAGATTTTTGTAACAGCTCGCAGCTCAAATTTTTTGTCGTAGCCCGCAGCTCGTGCCAACTTGCAATTCGCAACTCAAAGTTGTAGCTCGCTCCTAATTTCATTCTTTGTAATTTTAGTTAGTGGTAGACATGATAGTTAATCTAGTTCACGTTTGTCTTAAATATGATACGATGTACATTGTACTATAATTTTTAATGTTTGTTTTCATACCAGATATCGTGTCTTCAGTGCCAGCACCGACGAACATAAGAAAAAAAAAGAATTCCGTAAATTGGTATCAG
Organism: Striga hermonthica; assembly: GCA_902706635.1. Lineage (NCBI taxonomy): Eukaryota > Viridiplantae > Streptophyta > Magnoliopsida > Lamiales > Orobanchaceae > Striga > Striga hermonthica. Next base: position 16,598,119 of record CACSLK010024540.1, on the reverse strand, counting down.
TTTTTTTTTCACAAATAGTACCACTTCTTCTTCTATGCAGTACCGATTATTGATGAATTAGTACATACTTTGTAGAAAGAACAAAAAATAGATTACATCAAATTTGGTCAACATTTACAAAATTGGTACCAGATATTGGGTCTTCATGCAAACTCCGACGAACATAAAAAACACCGAAATTCGGTCTCAAATAATGTTTACATGACCAATAATTATTCTCGATTAGCTTCTATGAGATTTAAAATGTGTTTAATTAAGTTTAATTGCAAATTGGTCAAAAACTCAACACTCAACATGAAAATACACTACTAATACACTTCATCTCATTGGTCATATGTGATTTAAAATATTTTTAATTGTGTTTAATCACAAATTGGTCATGAACTCGACACACTAATGAGAAAAACACTACTAATACACTTCATTTCATTGAATGACACACTTCACCTTATAAAATCATCTTACATGACTACTCCAAATTCTACATATATGCTTTAACTTCCACAATTTTCATCCAAATCACGCGTAAACAATCCACGTGAAAAGGAAAAGTTAAAAAAAAACATGATTCTTAAAATAATACCTGTTTTAGCCAAAATAGTACCACATCTTCTTCTTCGTGGTACCTCTTTTTGATCGATTAGTACCTAATTTTGTGAACGAAAATGGATAGTTTTAATTTTGGTCAACATTTACAAAAAGTAGTACCAGACCTAGACTAAGATAGTACCATTTTTCTATTGTGTTAGTACCAGATATTAGGTCATCAGTACCACTTGAAGCGAACACATAAAAACACTGAATTTCGGCCTCAAATGATGTTTATATGACTCAAGATCACTCTCATATTAGTTTATATGGGATTTAAAATATTTTTAATTGAGTTTAATGCAACTTGATCATGAACTCGACACAATAATTAGAAAATACTGCAAATACACTTTATTTCGTTGAATGAGACACTTCATCTCAATAGATTCATCATACATGACTACTCCAAATTCTACTTATATGTTTTAACTTACACTATTTTTTATTCAAATCATGCGTTAAAGATCCACGTGAAAAGGTAGACATGAAAGATTTAAAAAATCACGATTCTTATAATAGTACCTGTTTTAGCCAAAATAGTACTACATCTTCTTCTGCTTGGTACCTCTTTTTTATCGATTAGTACCTACTCTTGTGAATGAAAATGAATTGTTTCAATTTTGGTCAACATTTACAAAAATAGTACCAGACCTAGAGTAAGATGGTACCAGTTTTGTATTGTGTTAGTACCAGATATTGGGTCATCAGTACCACTTGTAACAAACACATATAAACACCGAATTTTGGTCTCAAATGATGTTTATATGACCATGATCACGCTCACATTAGTTTATATGAGATTTTAAATATTTTTAATTGAGATTAATTGCAAATTGGTAATGAACGCTCGACACAGAGAAAACACTCATAATACACTTTATTTTATTGAATGAACACTTCATGTCATAGAATCACCATACATGACTACTCCAAATTCTACCTATATGTTTTAACTTCCCTATTTTTCATCCAAATCATGCGTGAACAATCCACGTGTCATGGTAGACATGAAGGATTAGAGAAATCACGATTCTTAAAATAGTACATGTTTTAGCCAAAATAGTACCTTCTTCTACGTGGTACCTCTTTTTGATCGATTAGTACCTACTTTTGAGAACGAAAATGGATTATTTCAATTTTGGTCAACATTTACAAAAAGTAGTACTAGACTTAGAGTACGATAGTACCAGTTTTCTATTGTGTTAATACCAGACATTAGGTCATCAGCACCACTTGTAACGAACATATAAAAATACCGAATTTCGGTCTCAAATGATGTTTATATGACTTAGGATCACTCTCACATTAGTTTATATGAGATTTAAAATATTTTTAATTGAGTTTAATTGTAAATTGATCATGAACTCGACACACTAATTAGAAAGTACGGCTATTACACTTCATTTCATTAAATGACACACTTCATCTCATAGAATCATCATACATGACTATTCCAAATTCTACCTATATATTTTAACTTCCACTATTTTTCATCCAAATCATGCGTGAATGATTCACGTGTCATGGTAGAGAAGAATGATTAGAGAAATCACGATTCTTAAAATAGTACTTGTTTTAGACAAAATAGTACCGCATCTTCTTCTGCGTGGTACCTCTTTTTGATCGATTAGTACCTACTTTTGTGAATGAAAATGGATTGTTTCAATTTTGGTCAACATTTACAAAAAGTAGTACCAGACCTAGAGTAAGATAGTACCAGTTTTGTATTGTGTTAGTACCGTATATTGGGTCAACTGTACCTCTTGTAACGAACACATATGAACACCGAATTTCGGTCTCAAATGATGTTTATACTATCTATGATCACTCTTACATTAGTTTATATGAGATTTAAAATATTTTTAATTGAGTTTAGTCACAAATTGGTCATGAGCTCGACACACTAATGAGAAAACACTATTAATACACTTTATTTTATTGAATGACACACTTCATCTCATAGAATCACCATACATGACTACTCCGAATTCTACCTATATGTTTTAATTTCCACTATCTTTCATCCAAATCATGCGTGAACGATCCACGTGTCATGGTAGAAATGAAAGATTAGAGAAATCACGATTCATAAAATAGTACATGTTTTAGCCAAAATAGTACCGCATCTTCTTCTACGTGGTACCTTTTTTGATCGATTAGTACCTACTTTTGTGAACGAAAATGAACTATTTCAATTTTGGTCAACATTTATAAAAAGTAGTATCAGACCTAGAGTAAGATAATACCAATTTTCTATTGTGTTAGTACCATATATTAGGTCATCAGTACCACTTGTAACGAACATATAAAAACACCGAATTTCGGTCTCAAATGATATTTATATGACTCAAGATCACTCTCATATTAGTTTATATGGGATTAAAATATTTTTAATTGAGTTTAATGCAACTTGATCATAAACTCAACACAATAATTAGAAAATACTGCAAATACACTTCATTTCGCTGAATGAGACACTTCATCTCAATAGATTCATCATACATGACTACTCCAAATTCTACATATATGTTTTAACTTCTATTATTTTTCATCCAAATCACGCGTGAACGATCCACTTGTCATGCTAGACATGAAGGATCAGAGAATCATGATTCTTAAAATAGTACATGTTTTAGCCAAAATAGTACTACATCTTCTTCTACGTGGTACCTTTTTTTGATCGATTAGTACCTACTTTTGTTAACGAAAATTGATTGTTTCAATTTTGGTCAACATTTACAAAAAGTAGTACCAGACATAGAGTAAGGTAGTACCAGCATTATATTGTTGTGGTACCTGACATTGGGTCATTAGTACCACTTGTAATGAACATATAAAAGCATCAAATTTTGTTTTCGAACGATGTTTATAAGACCTATAATCACTCTCACATTAGTTTATATGTGATTTAAAATGTTCTTTTATTGATTTTATTCGCAAATTGGTTATGAACTCGACGCACTAATGAGAAAACACTACTAATACACTTCATTTCATTGAATTACACACTTCATCTTATAGAATCATCATACATGACTACTCCAAATTCTACCTATATGTTTAATTTCCACTATTGTTTTTATCCAAATAACGTGTGAGCGATCCACGTGTCATGGTAGACATGAAGGATTAGAGAAATCACAATTCTTAAAATAATACCTGCTTTAGCCAATACAGTACCACATATTCTTCTACGCGGTACCTGTTTTTGATCAATTAGTACCAACTTTTGGTCAATAAAAATGGATTATTCAAGTGTGGTAAATATTTGCAATTAATGGTACCAAACCTAAAGTAAGACAGTACCCGCTTTCGGTGTTTTAGTACTAGATATCGGGTCTTTAGAATCAACTCCGACGAACATAAAAAACACCGAATTTCGGTCTCAAATGATGTTTATATGACCAATAATCACTCTCACATTAGTTTGTATAAGATTTAAAATGTTTTAAATTGAGTTTAATCGTAAAAAAGTCATGAACTCGACACACTAATGAGAAAACACTACTAATACACTTCATTTCATTGAATGACACATTTCATCTTATAGAATCATAATACATGACTACTCCAAATTCTACCTATATATTTTAACTTCTACTTTTTTTATCCAAATCACGCATGAACGAGCCACGTGTCATGGTAGACATGAAGGATTAGAATCACGATTTTTAAAATAGTACCTGTTTAAGGCAAAATAGTACCGCATCTTCTTCAACGCGATACCTCTTTTTTGTCGATTAGTACCTACTTTTGTGAACGAAAATAAATTATTTTAATATTGGTCAACATTTACTAAAATTAGTACCAAACATAGAGTAAGATGGTACCAATTTTATATTGTTGTAGAACCCGATATTAGGTATTTAGTACCACTTGTAATGAACACATAAAAACACCGATTTTTACCTATAATAGCACCAGTTTGCTTCTTTGTAGTACCTAAAATAGTACCAGCTTTACCTATAATAGTACCACATTTGTTTCTTTATAGTACTGGTTTTAATTCAATTAGTACCTACTTTCGTTGACTCAACTAAATGGATTATGTAGCGCCACAATTTTATTCATCTATGAGATTGTTCGACTTTAGTCCCAAGAAATAGCAAGTAAATTATTCTAAGTCTCAAGAATTCAATCCAAGTACTTAAATTTAATATTTTAAGCACCAAGTTAAATTGGTGAAATTCCAAGTACAAAATGTTAATTCTAAAATTAATTCTAAGTCTAAGTTTTTAATTAAATTGATAAATATGTCAATTAATATAATTTATTAAGTCAATAAATACAATTTTAATTTTTATAAGCCAAGGAGAATAAGTCTAAGTTTTTAATTAAATTGATAAATATGTTGTTATACCTTTCTTTAATAGCTCCAGACCGAGTAAGGAGTAGTCTAATGAAAAACTAAGGTACGAAGATCAAACTTTATGTTAAACCCGTGTGTAACATTCCACGTACCACTTATTCACCTTGTTGAAAAGAGCATCTCCAACCGTATGTTAATTGTGAGATTGTAGAAGTAATCTAATAAAATAACTTCTCCAGCGGTATTTTTTGTACTTCTATTTATGCTAATGTGGCATGGAAAAGATAGGATTATTCTAGAAGTCCTTCTAAATATGATGACATTTTTTTTCCTTTGTTTATTTTTTTTTTTATATTATCCTCATACAATTCATAAACAATAAAATTTACTAAAACATGTATACAGTATTTACTAAAAGACTAACTAAACTTGAAGAAAAAATTTAATTTATAATCTAAGTCGTTGATTAAGTTATAGTTTGTTAGTATATATTTGTACACACCTTATTAAAGACAAATTAATTTACATAAACAAAAATAAAAGAAAAAAATTGAAAGACTTCTAAAATTATACTATAAATTTAATGGTATATATTTTGTAATAATTAAGTATTAAAAGACATAAGATTTTAAGAAAAATACATATTATAAATTTAATGGTATATATTTTGTTAAAACTATGCATTAAAATTCATAATAAATATCGAAATTATAAAGTACGATATGAAGCTCAGTAGAATAATAATTTATATTTTGTCACAATACAATATGAGCTCAGTAGAATAATAATTTATATTTTGTCACTTTTCTAACTGTGAATAATTTTTTTGTACAATTTGACCCTGCAGTTTTTTTTTTTTTTTTTTTTTAAAACAACAAAATAAAAAAAAAAAAAATTGTATAGACATTTACTGTGTGTAGACCATTTGAGAGTTATTTATGAACCTGTTCATTCTAGAGAAGCCATCTATTATAGACCACAATTCACTTCCATCACTAGAGATGCTCTAACAAATTCCACTTTATCCTTTATCCAACTTTTTTAATGTATGGGAAATTAGGTGGAGAGGTCATGGGAAAAAAAACATAATAAAAAAAATCTAGTTATTACATGTCCTCTAAAAATCTGTGTTGTTTTATTCCAGGGGTATGTTTGATGCAAAGATATTTAATAACATGATTTTTTGTACATAACATATATAGTCCAACAATGAGATAGAATAATATATATATTATTGAAAAATCAAAGCTCTTATTCTTCATAGAATACTGTTGTAGAGATTAAGGTTGATGATGATATTGAAGTTTTCAAAGTCACGAGCAGTTGATAAAAACATCAACTGAACATTCAAAGTGTGACTTTTAGAGAAAGTGCATGGTCCATGAGCGATGATGATGATGATGATGATATTCCACACAAAGATAATATTTTATTTTAGATATTAATATATATATATATATATATGTAGATAGGTCATCAGTATATATTAATTAATTTTGGATTGATATATATGCAGTGGCTTTTCCGAAAGTTAAATGGGAAATGGAAAAAGGAAACAATTAAAGGAGGGTACTGTGGTTGTGACTAGTAACGGTACTGAGATATATATATATATATATCTTAAGATATATGAGATCGATGACTGAGATGAGGACCATGCTGCTGCATGTGGTCAAGGATAAAAAGTGGATGAGAATCCTTTTATTACAAGAAAAATCCACCCAACGCGATAGGGCCCTGGAGCCCACTTTAATTTGGTTTTTTGATTGATTCGTTTAATTGTGTAAGAAAGATGATTGCAAATCTTTTATTTATTTATTTATATTTATTATTGTTATTATCAAATTAGTTGCTATGCCTCTAATATATGCACGCATTAGAAAAGTAGAAAGAAAGCAGCGGTTGGGTTGGGTGTTTGTGTTTCTCGTTTTGTTTTGTACCAACGGTTGAAGGAGGTCCCCACTGACCGGATCATAAATTATTGCTCCACCTCACGCTAGGGATGCGTGGGCGTGGCCCATTTTCTATATTAAATCAAATGTTTATGTTTGTGTTACTAATTTCTACATAGATATATGTTCCATTAAATTGGTGGAGCTTAAAGCTATTGCACACTGAACCGGCTCTTCTTGAACTCAACCGCTTGAGCCCTCCGACACCTGCAAAGACGTTGGAGGTAAACCTCCGACGCTCAAGTTAGTAGGGTATCCCCGAAAGCGCAGTATGTATTTTAAGGTTTTAATATGTAAAAACTCATACCTACCATCATACAAGATCCACCTATTTATGTGTCGCCTCTTTGCTTACTTTGTACGCTTTACCATGGTTGTTATTGGGCCAAGCCCATATGTTAAACATCTGCTCGGTCAAGTCCCCTATAAGTCCAACCGAACCTAACCGAGCTGTTAGTGGGCCGAGCACCTGCCACACCGAATCGCGTCTGCTCGGCCCATAAATCGAGCCGACACCTGCTCGGCCAATAAACCGAGCTGATTTCCCCCGGTCTACATAAAAGTTCTCCTATGCTATATCAGAGCTAGTATATATGTTGGGTTGCCTGAATTTTTTTATTTTTTCTATTCAGGGCTGCAAAATATGTTGATATGAGATATTGTACCGCCCAATTAGGTTGTGTAAGACCTTATTAGAATATTCAGGACGAAGTAGATTAGTAGGTCGACTAGAGGTCGGATAATAAGAGAGTTGAGGTTGTGAGAGTGTCAGGCCGACAATGACATTTAAGGCAAATGAGTGCAGCAATAGATTGAACTATGGCTCTTAGACAGTCTGAGGGAAACTCGACCTGAAAGTATATGGGTCGATGTGAGACCAAAAAGGCAGCCCCACTTAATAGCACAATTAGGCTTAAAGTAGCTACATATAAGGAGGTAGATTAGTGTGAACACACCATATAATAGATAGGCACGAATTTGTTTAAGATAAGAAGAATACGTGGTTAGGACCACGTGGCTAATAGATTTAGGCAGTTCGGGCACCCGAGCAATCTGATCGGGCAACTCAGACAACCCAAATGGACAATCGAGTGCCACGGAAATATATCAAACCAATTTTATGTTTTTAGTTCTTACAATGTTCACTAAAGTTTAAAAATGAAACTACACTTGAGAACTTCATGAAATTTGTGTGTCGGAAAAGAGTGAGGCCGAAACTGAGAGTTGTTCATTCTGCAAAACGAATATGTCTTATAATGTGTCAACAGATTCTGGCATCTCATCCTCTTAGAGACTCGATTACATCTCAAAAGTTGTAGTGATTTCACACTTTTCTACGAGCTTAAACGAAGCATGAACTTGGAACAAATATATTTATGATGCGTGAGGCTTTCAGAAACTCATAATTCTGATGATGTATCAAGTATCTCTCTGATGCAACTCTAAGGCATGTAACAACTCACTAATGACAAAACAAACATTAACCTCCAACATTCAGACATTAACATCAAACACAATGTTTAAAGTGTTAAGTCGCATAAAACTGGTGAAACTGTCACGTTTCATTTATAAATATCCACGCACATTGTACATAGAAGAGAATACAAGAGTTGGTTTAAAACTCAACTCAACTTGGGTTTATTCAGAGTTAGAATTATGCAATTAACTTTGCAAATATATCTATAGTTGCTGGGTCCAAGGCTTAAACCCAACCCGACATTGGCCGTCCAAAGTCACTTAAATTCAGCTTTGTTTGTTATGTTTTTGGGCTTATTTTCTTGTGTTTTTTTGTGCTAGTCGAGTCGTTTTTTGGTTAGTTTGAGTTCAACCGGTCTAGTTTATCGTGTTTTATGTATTTTCGTTTTCGTTATGTATTTTTTGTATTTCGGCATATTTTCTTGTCTCTTTTGGTGTGTTTAGGTCCAATTTGCAACTTCGGGAAGACGAACTATTTTTCGAGCCATTTTCCATGATTCGAGGCGAGCCCTTGCTATACGAACCACCCGAGCCACTTGATTGAGCTGCAAGCCTAGTCCGAAGACAACCAACCGCGCCCACACTCACTGCGAGAAAGAACTCGTGACCCGCGAGATGGCGCGCGCACACTCCCCAACCTTGGCCCAGACTCGCTGCGAGATCCGTTTGGCGCCCCGCGAAACGGTGTGCAAGAATGCAAGAGGCAACACTCGCTGCTAACTCCTTTTGGCGACCCGCGAGAGCGCCGTGCTTGCACTACTCCACTCCCACACTCTCAGCGAAACTGACTTTGCAGGCAGTGAAAGCACCCTGCCAGCACCAAATAATGTCACACTCTCTGCAAAACAACTTTTTTAGTACAACGCTTCCAGTTACACCATAAACACACACTAAAATACACACAAATAATGAGAGACTCGCTCGGTGGCAAACTGGTTCACTAGGCGAACTGGTGTGTTTGAACACTCGCTGGCTTGCGAAATGTTTGGCTAGGTGAACTGGTCTGGGCTGGCTGGCGAAAGCGTTCGCTAGGCAAAACGGGCTGCTCTCGTGTACATCGTGGGTAATGGCTTTGAGTGGCTTGACAATGGCTCAGAATTAATCGACAATAGGTAGAAACCGCTCGACAATGGCTAAGAATTTGCTCTATCGTGACACGTGCTCGACTTTTGCTCATGTTCTCGAGACTCGGCTCGACTATTCTCCTTCAACCTCCAAAATGGATCTGAAATTGCACCAAATTAAAGGCACGAAAAATTACGTCAAAACACAAAACCACCAAACAACCTAGAATGGACTAATTAAGGAGAAAAAGAACCTAAATATAGTCAACAAATACAAAAATTACATAAAGATAACCACAAAAAATACACAAAACAAAAAGTCATATTTTTATTGTCAAATAAATGTGGCCGACATTAATTCGAACAATGATGAACTCTAGCTTTATTGATTCCTAGCTACCCGAATATTTCATGATCATCCTCGAGATGAATTTCATTTAATTTGATTTTGCAAAGAAATCTCACAATTAACGGGTAATTTGAATCATAAGCCTTCATTCAATAACCCGTAGGCCGTAGCTATCAGCCTAACTAATGCCCCCACAAGATTAATAATAACATAATTAATTGTGGGAGTACTGTCTGTAGCAAGGAAATATATATATATATATATATAAATATAATATTGATGATTTCAGAGAATTTGGGTCACACACACGTGGAGGTGACTCGTACTCTGCACTTGATCTCATCGCAACCGTCCATGGCAATGTAATGTAACGACCAAAGTGGGGCCCCGACCCGACCTCTTATGCTCTCTCCACATCAAACTGAGTTGTTACATCTTCTTATTACATTACATACATACCAACCCAGGAGCAGCCAAGGAATGCTTTAAATACACTGCTCCAAGTATTTTTTTTTTTTTTTTTGGTCCATACCATTCATTGTTGGTCAAATGATTCCACTCACGCTGTCCTTCCCATGTATTGTAATTGACTAATTGTTTGGACAATTGAATATTGATTATTCTTAGCAGCTAAAGATTTGATAATTAAGTATGATAATCGAATCCTTTAACGATCGAGTAATATATATAAATGAAATCTGACCCTGATAATGTTTATCGTGATCTTTCAATCGTATACTTTTTCTATTGAATCTTTTGTCACTTCAGATGATAGACCATATTAACAGTTAACACTTCAGTTGATAAACCATATTAACAGTCAATTAATCATATACATTTTTGTATATGAATATTTTAATAATTAGGTGCACAAATTGTTTTGTGAGGTTTGTAATTGGGTGCCGGTCGCCCCTCATATTCTATATAAACAAAAATGCAAACTTATACTATCAAATGTTATAGTTTGGGAAAAATTCAAAATTAGTCCCACAGGTATAGGGAGTGACATTTTTAGTCCCAACGGAATGCAAAAAATACAAATAGTCCCACAACTTTTTAAAAATGATCAAAAGTAGGACTTTTTGTCGGATTTTACTGTTTCCGACCCGCATGCCACGTGACGCACACGTGGCATATATTTTTTACACGCTGGCATCCGATGTGGATATGAAAAAAATCAAAACTAGTCCCACAGGTACAGAGAGGTGACATTTTTGGTCCCACAGGTATAAGAATGTGACATTTTTTGTCCCACAAGTATGCATAACACTACAAAATAAATGTTATATTCCAACGGAAAATCATGTGGTAATATATTCCAATGGAAATTCTAACGGATATTCCAATGGAATAGCTTCCGTTGGAATAGTTCCAACAGAAATTCCAACGGAAATATTCCGTTTGAATGTGTTTTTCATTGGAATTTTAGATGGAATTTGATGATTCCAACAACTATATTTTTCAACGGCTTTTTACTGTAGGAATTTTCGTTGGAATATGCAAATTCCGTTGGAATTTTTTTTTTCCACCCCCGTTGGAAAATCCACCGTTGGAATTGTCAAAATCCAATGGAAATTCCAATGGAAAACCCATTCCAACGGAATATTTTCGTTAAAATTTCCGTTGGAATCCATTTAAAAATTTCAACGGAAATAATAGTATTGAAATATCCGTTGGAATTGCCGTTGGAATAATTCTTTTGAAATATATTCCCGTTGGAATTTCATCATTTTCTTGTAGTGTAAAATATGCAACAAAATATGCCACGTGTGCGGCACGTGGCATTCTGGGCCAAAAACAGTAAAATCCGGCAAAAAGTCCTACTTTTGATCATTTTTTAAAAGTTGTGGGACAATTTGTATTTTTTGCATTCCGTTGGGACCAAAATTGTCACCCTCATATACCTGGGGACTAGTTTTGAATTTTTCCCGTTATAGTTTATTATACTTTTTTTTACAATGTTTTTTACTGTATGACATTTTTCTGATAGAGTATGCATTTTTGTAAAATAAGACCTTACCAAAAATATTACATTCTCCCTATATATAATTCTCGAATGCGCTGAGCCTACGTGACTGCTTCTGGTGCTTCGAAATCCTATTTGGCGAAGAATCATGCTTCATAATTAGGTTTGGATAAATAATATTGATATATTAATAATTAATAATCTAGGTTCGGGTATTCCATAAATATTATTTAGCTAATTTAGGTATTTTAATATCACTTTTACTAATATAGTCCTTTAATTCTTTGTAATTTTACATAGTGAAGCACTAAGTGACTAATATATCCTTGAATTTTGATTTGTTTCCTTCAATAAGCTATTGAATTATAAATGTATTTTAAAAGTTGATAACTTTTGTATTTCTTATCGGTTTTACATATATAATATATCAAATTAATCATCTTTTGATGATCTTCGATTTGACATCCATATTGTATATATATGAAATAAATAAATTATATTTATCTTTATAATAATAAAAAATAATAATATTTATTAAAATTCATTAGAAAAATAAAATTATTTTTCAATTGATCTATTTATATGTAATGTAGTTATATATTGTAAGTTAAAAAAAATTAATATAATATAACACAAGTAAGTTGCACAAATAAAAAGTGTCATAATAAATATAATATATATATATATTCTTATAAAAGGTATTTAAATTTTCAAACTACTTTTTCTCATTAATTTTAGATTTTAAGAAAAAAATTAGCAAGCACCCGTGTAATATACGGGTATTGTACTAGTTAAACTATATTTGAGTTACAACTGTAATTTTCTGGCAAATTAAGAAAGCGGTTAAAACTACAGTGTGCAACAACTTTTTTTTTTTTTAATTTACATGTACTTACTAAAGATTATCGTCCCAAAATGTTATTAGTTATTATAGTTACGATTCTTTATT
>CACSLK010024540.1:16554536-16585451 GCA_902706635.1 Striga hermonthica | reverse complement strand
AAAAAAAAAAAAAAAAAAAAAAGGAGAAACACACTTCGAAAGAAAAGAGTATGTGTAATACCATATATATATATCGGGATTGTTTATAGACGCACTACAAAAAAACCTCTTACATTCCAACGGAAATTTTCCGTTAGAATTCTTTATATATCCGTTGGAATAGGTATTCCAACGGATATTTCTACGTATAAAAATTCGTAGGAAAAATGGTCGTTGGAATAGCTAAAATCCAACGGAAAATCCTATGGAAATAAATTCCTGCAGCTATTCCAACGGAAAAAATCAGTTGGAATTCCTCAACCATCCAACACTTTTTCCAACATAAAATTAATTTTGTTGGAATATTCATTGGAATTTCCAACGAAAATTTTTCCGTTGAAATTTTTCGTTGGAATTGAAGTGTTTTCTTGTAGTGACGATTACCCTATCCTTTAATTTGATAACGTGGGCACACACCCACAATTTCACCTAACCAAGTGTGAATCCTTTGAAAGGCAACATGAATGTCTCTCTGTTTATATAACTAGCTAGATAGATTGTTTTTACCCGGGCACAACCATTTAACACCATTTCCCTTATACCATAGCCATAGGCCCCCCTTTCGTGCATTTACTTTTATATATTATCTTCACCTTTTCAAAGGTTCAACCAATTAACCTTGATGACATCAAAACTTGCATCTTGATTTTTTTACATTGATTTCTTTGTAAACTTTGATAGAGAACTAAACATTTATATCATGTGATAGATGTATTTTCTAGTTTTGCTGTCAAGCCGTTTGATACAATACTCATACTATCTCGATGGACTGGTCAGAGTGGTTAGCTCGTTTTAATCTATCCAGAATAGCTCTTAACTTGGTAGTAGGGTTTGATCTTGTTAAAGAGCTCGATATGCATGGTAGTTCGAGGTACGATTCTACTGTGGTTACGAGTTAGCAAGATATAGAACAAGAGCTCGGTCAAAGGAGAGGTCGTTACGACCTGAAGGTCGTAATAGAAGTCATAACAATGACCTGATAAGGAGTAAGGTTGAGAGTCATGGGGGGTCGTACCGTCCGATGATGCGACGACTTAGAGACCTGCTGAGTCCTGATAAAGAAGGAAACATAGTGATACTAACATGATAAGTATATCTTGTTATGGAATAAGAGATGCCATACCGTGTTATACTAGCTAGAAAACGAGATACAAAAAGATCGATTTCCTAGTAAAGAGGTTATATGATTAAGAAGACAATCTCCTTATAGAAGAAAGTTGTCAAATTCTGATAGAAAAAATTAACTCATGCATGATAGAAATCGAACATGCAAATAAAGAAAAATCGATCGTCGTCTTCATAGAAGTTGTCGGTCTAAAATCCGGTTCGGGAGCGAATTAATGACATAACCTATAGAAGCCATTTATAATTATTTACAAATAGTATACTAGCATCAATCCTAAAATAATGATTTTGCTATGAAGCCAACAGTTGATTCCATAGTGGAGTCAACCTTCTATATACAACAAATAAACTTGTCATATTAATAAAATTATATCAATGTTATTTAAGCAATCAGCGAATATGATAGGTTTACTTGTTGTATATATAATGTTGGCTCCACTATGAAGTCAACTGTTGGCTTCATAGCAAAACCACCTAAAATAAATACAATTATTTATAATGTACTAGCATTAATTCTAAAAATAAATATAGTTAGATAAAAGTATCAATATATCAATTTATGAACTTGTGGAGCCAGAAATTAGGTTACTGAGTAAAACTTGTTAAAGATGAAGTGGCGATGACTCACTCATAATTTATCCATTTGATTCTCATTTACTTTCGGTCATTTGTGGGCCCACTCCTACACAAACTTCCAATCTCCAGCCAAAAATTCACAGGCTAATACGATCTTGTTTTCGACGGGAAATAATAAATATTATCCATCTATAGAAGAAGATTGTTTGCCACAATATATCGGTCAAATCGTCATGTACTGCTAAATATCTATCTATATCGGTATATTAGAGCACTCGCAATGTTTTTGGTTTCTTTTTGTATATGTGACAAATAAATAGACTTAAGTCTATTATGACATAGACAAACTCAAGTTAAAAAAATCCAAAATTTATCCAATGCAAAACAAAAAAGTACTAGGTCTAAAATACTAAACAACCAATAAAATAAAATATAGTAATAATAAATGCATACAAAAAAATGTGTTTTGCCTATTAAAAAAAATTGTGAACTAATTAATGACTAGATGGGTTTGCACTTGGGTCTAAAATAGACCCAAGTGTGGACTTAGTCTCTTTTTTCTAGTGTCACATAAGTTATACTAGGTCTACTTTTAATTGCATTGTGAAACATTTTTTTTTATAGACTAAGTCTATTTCTTACATGACATGTTATTTTTTTTTAGAGACTCAAATGGGTGCTCTAAGAACCAACATTTATTGTATTTACTTTTGGTATTTTTTTAATTTTATTTTTAAATTATTCTAAAAAAATTGATCTATAAATGAATCATAAATACATGAGTTTTGTGTATTTAATTTAGGTTAATTTCCACTTATGTTTACAATTTTGCAAAAGTCAAAATTTTTTCTTATTTTTTATTAAAAAAAACTGATTACCATAAACTTAGGAATTTTGAATTAGACAAAATACTATCACATATATATTTTCCTAATTACAACACATCAGTTGTTTATAAGAAAAAAATTGGATTGCATAGAAACCGGGTTAATTGAAGTAAAATTCGACATGATAATTTTGTAAAAGTCAAAATTTTCTCATTTTTTATTAAAAAAATTGTTTACCATAAAATCAAAAATTTCGAATTAGGGAAATACTATAACATGTATCTTTACCTTATTGCAACAGATCAGGTTTATTAAAAAAATCGCATTGCATAGAAATCGAGTTCAATTTCAGATTAAAAATTGAAATTTCAAAAATTTCTAATAATCATTTGGCTACTATTCTTCTTTAGTTCGATTTTTTTTAACATAAAACGGAGTCAAATAATTTTAATTTGAAATTCAAAGAGAAATCAAACTAGAACATCCTAAAATTTTGGGTTTTGTTTAATCATCTAGGAAACAAATTTAAAATTGATTGCATCCACTTATACAATTTTTCACTTCCTTAAATTAAGTAATTTACAATTGTAAAATAATAAGGCTATAGATTATCGAGAAAGACATTTTACGATCTTTGTTATATTTGGCGATGCAATCTGATAGATGATCTACCATAAACCAAATAAATAATGTTGTGTACAAAGATGTGTTTAATAATATATAAGTTATATTTTATTTTATTCCAATACATGTGTTTTATGTTCTTTCAGTCATTCAAATCTAATGCTTACCTTGATAAAATTATCTCGTGCATCGCACATGTCGCACTAGTTATTATTGAAGCGCGTAACATCCTCCAATTATATTAAATCAGAATGTGCTGAGCCTAAGTGACAAGAGCATGCTTCGGGATCTTATGTGGCAAAATTACATGCTTTGTTATTAGGCTTGGGTACATTTTAATTTACTTCTAAAAAAAAAATAATTAGGTCCAGATTACTCATAAATATGTCGATTATTTATGGTTTTGTTACATGTATTAATTGCTTTTTAATATTATTTCATATTATAATCATTGAATTTTAAACGTATTTTAAAAGTTAATAACTTATATATTTTTTATTAGTTTTACACATGGACGCACGGGCACCCCTCATTTTTTTTGTAAAAATCAATATATATAAAGAAAATATTATAAATATGTATGTTTAAAGAAAAGTAATATAAATATATATATATATATATATATAATATACATATTTGTATATGTATATATAAAGAAAAACATTATAAAATATGTATAGAAATGCAAAAAATCTTTACAATATATTAATATTAAAATTTATTTTTTTTATGTTGCTTTAATTTAAATTAATAATAATACTTATTTATTGAAAATGTGTTAACAATTATTATATTTTTCATTCCTAGATAAGTTTTTGAAATATTTTAATGATTTATTTTTTAGGATTCTTAATTGTAAATTGATTTAGCGATATAAAACCGAGTATTTAGTTGGATTGTTATGTGTTTTAATATTTTTTTTTGAATCACATATTTTTAACTTTATTTATTTTTTCTTAAAAAATGTCCATTTGGTAGGCTCTCATCAACAAAAATATTATGCAATGTGCTGGAAAAGTTAATTTTAAATCAAATTTTCTACCAAAAACTTATTTTCCCATAACTTACAGATGTTGAAGTTAAATTATAGATACCTGAAATGTCTTTTTTTAAATAAAAAAAAAGTTTGAGGTGATACGGATTCTAAGTTTTTTTAAATATTTGATGATACACCTATCGATATTATATTTATAATAAATACATTTTGTTATGAAATGAGTGTTTCGACTTAAACTACAAGCTCGTTATTTAACATTTAAAATCGGACCCCCCTGAATCAAATTCCTAGATCCGTCACTGATTTTACATCTATGATATATCAAATTAATCATCTCTTGATGATTTTTTATTGAACATCCATATTGTATGTATAAAAAAAAATATTTATCTTTATAACAATAATAAAATTATTTTTAATATTAATTAGAATAATAAAATTATTTATCAATAAATATATTTATATTTCAAGTAGTTATATGATATAAATTGTAAAAACTACTATAATATAGCACATGTAAATCGCACAAGTAACAAGTGTTATTTAAAAATATATAATAATATATATTTTTTAAAAAAGTAAATACAATTTAAAATAATTTTTCTCATTAATTTTGTAATTTAAGAATATTTTTTTAACAAGCAACATTGTAATACACGAGTGTTGTACTAGTCTTCACTACATAGAAAAAAGAGTAGTGCCCATCTTGATCTCTTTTTTTTTTCAGGGGAAAAATAGAAATTAAATCCGGAAAGATATATCAAAATTAGACCAATAATAAATAAATCAAACCTGTTTGCTATTACACTAGTATGAATCCCGTGCGATGAACGGTTAAGATATATTCATTGATACTTGTAAATTAAAAAATGCTTATTAACTAATAATAATAAATTAAAATATGAAATCAATATGTAATGCTCCCCTCCTCCCTATATTAATTTATTTCAAATGTTATATGAGAGATTATTTGTGCAAAATTACATAAAGCATGTCTATTGAAATTAGTACAAACCTTGTACGTTGCACATAACATGTAATGAATTACATCATATTCATATCAAAATAAGTGTAAATATAATTTCTTTTCTCTTAGATACTAAATTAAATTTAAGATGTCTGAATTTTGTGATTGAATAATTTTTAAAGTGAAACATTATATTTTTCAAAATTCATTAAAACTGAGATAATATATATAGTCGTGTACAAATTCAGTTACCAAATAGACAAATACAGAACATAAAATTGTATTTTATCTATCTTAATCAATTATATAGAAATATAATTATAATTTATATTAACCATTACCTAAAATGGCATATTTTTATTATTTACAAAAATTTTGTTGTTCACTTTAAAATTACAATTATATTTAGATAGATTTTTTAATAATATATAGAAATTAAGAAAATTTAATTTCTCTTATCCCCTCTATATATAATTTTAGAATGTGCTGAGTCTAAGTTAAGTTCGCACGCTTCGGATGTTGACATATTAAAATGATATGCTTCGTAATTCGGTGCACAAATAATATTGCTTTGAATTCATGTTTGGTACTTCACATAAATAGTTTATTTCCAATTTTGGTAATATGCATTTATATTTGTCACTTTTTTTTTTCTCAACGTCAAATCTCACCAAAGGAAATTCATATTATTTATTCTCGTTTATTTCATTTATTAACTATCATAATTTATTATATTCATACTTTAAATGATAACTACTTTTTTATATGTAGCCCGTTTTTTGGATATGATTTATCAAATTTATTATTTTTTGATATTTTTTATTTTACATTGATATCACATACAGAAATTTAAAATTAATTTCAACTATCTTTATAAATAAATATCAAACTTATTTATCAATCCAAATTAAAAAAGACACAGACCATTGGAATTATATATTATCTTAAAAAAAATATCTATATAAATATACCAAAAAATATATTTTATAGTCTTAAGAAAAAGATATGCAAATGTTAAGTATAACTATAGAATGAAAAAAGTCTACAATTTTTTTTTTTTTTAAAAAAAAGTCATTAATGAGAAATCACAATCTAGTTGTATTTAACAATTATTCATTAATATTTGCCTATATAGTTATACTTAATTATATGGAATAAATAATTCGCTCATGTAGTAGCCTAGTTATACTTAACAATTTGTAACATTTGTCTATATAGACTTCACATCAGTTGCATTTTTATTGTCTAAAAAGTCATATTAAATAAACGGTTTAGAAAAAAACAATAAGATAAATTAAATTCAAAAATATACCCAAAAAATTAAATTTATATATATTAAATTTAATAATTTTATAAGATAAATTTAGATATATATTTTTTATATAAATATACCCAAAAATATTTTCTTATAGTTTTAAGAAAAAAAATATGCAAATGTTAAGTATAACTATTGAATGAAAAAAGCCTACAATTTAGAAAAAAAAAAAAGTCACCAATGACAAATCACAATTGCGTTATATAATATAGAATAAGTAATTCAAAAATATGCAAATGTCCTTGGTGACTTTTTTTTTTTCTAAATTGTAGGCTTTTTTCATTCAATAGTTATACTTAACATTTGCATATTTTTTTCTTAAAACTATAAGAAAATATTTTTGGGTATATTTATATAAAAAATATATATCTAAATTTATCTTATAAAATTATTAAATTTAATATATATAAATTTAATTTTTTGGGTATATTTTTTAATTTAATTTATCTTATTGTTTTTTTCTAAACTGTTTATTTAATATGACTTTTTAGACAATAAAAATGCAACTGATGTGAAGTCTATATGGACAATGTTACAAATTGCTAAGTATAACTAGGCTACTACATGAGAGAATTATTTATTCCATATAATTAAGTATAACTATATAGGCAAATATTAATGAATAATTGTTAAATACAACTAGATTGTGATTTCTCCTTAATGACTTTTTTTTTAAATACAACTAGGCTTTGGCAGTGGTTAGATTGGCAGCACTTTGTTTTTCTTGTTTTGTTGTTTTTTTCGGTATCCCGTCTGTGGGATCTTTCTAGGCAGCTTTATAGCATGTCCTCCCTGGTTTTATTTTCGGCCGTTGGTCGCGTTTGTATTCGAACCTTGTTCTCTTGGCGTGGTTATATAGTATTCCTTTCGTTTTGAAAAAAAAAAATCAAATTACATAAGTTAATTAACTTAAAAGTTTATTTCTTTTTAATTGTGGATATTGTAAGTTTTCTTTAAATATATGATTACACAAATCAAATAATACACTTTATTCTTAAAGTTAGTGTTTTAGGAAATGTGTATCTTGAGATATTAGAGACTTTTTTTTTTTCAAATGGTCGGATTTCTCATTAATAACCAAAAAAATACACCGGGACAATCCCGAATCCTGGGTACCTGAGAGGACAAGCTACACTAGCTGCCTAGCCGAAATACACCCAACGACCAATAAACACAACAATTTTACACACAAGTCTAAGAACAACAAAACTATCTCAAACAATAACCGCAAGCCAAACTAACAACGCCATATAAATACAGAAAAACAGAGTAAGCCAAATAAAAAGGCCACTGACGAGACCTAGCCTAGTTATAGAGTCACTCTGCTACTCCTTCAGAATGCTTGCTTTGAACTCCAGCCAGTCATTGAGTGCAATTTGAATTATCCACCTCTCTTGCTTCCATTGTTGTTCAAATACACATAAATTCTGAGCCCTCCATAGCCACCACAGAAAGTAAGTGGATAATTGGACTCTGTTCTCAGATATATCTTTAAAATTCATAGTAGAAATCCACCACCACCATTCTTTGAAGCTACTACAAGCCAGCTACTGCTTGTCCCAAGACACTGGTGCCAACTGCCAAACAATTTGAGCTTTCCTGCACAAGAACAAGGTATGTTCTATAGTCTCTTCAGCCTCTCCACAAACCCTGCAAATACTGTCAACTTCCATTCCCCTCTTAACTAAGTTGCTGCTCACTAGCAGAATATTTGTAAAGCATCTCCAAATGAAATATTTTACTTTCCCTTGCACCTTAAGGGACCAGCATCTGTTCCTGGCCCTCTTGTTACCCACTGCCAATGTACTACATTCTCCCTTAGTCACAACATATATGTTTTTCCCCAGCAAAGAATAATATGCCTTCTTAACAGAAAACTTCCATTTGTCCTGGAAACCACGTTTCCAAATGTCTGCAGCAGAAGGGTTTAAAGAGTTAAACTTTAAGATCAAGGAAGCATCTTCCTCCTCAAATAAAGCCCTAAAAAGTGTGGTGTCCCAGTGGACACTCCCTGCAATGAGGAGATCCTTCACCAGAAACAAATTGCCATTAATATCAGTTCTAAGGGTGAGAGTACCCTTCTGTAACCAAGGACCCATTTGCAGTCATTAATTTTAGTACTAGCCCCATATTTTATAATGATATTAACCTGCTCCCTTAATACTGGCAAAAAGGATGCCCAAGATCTCCATAACCAGGAAGCTCCATTGTTCAATTTACAGTAAAAAACAGAGTAATAGGGAAAATACTTATCTTTTAAAACTCTACACATCAGAACATCTGGTTGCTCTATGAGTCTCTACAGCTGCAAATAAGAGCCTTATTGAACAACTTGATGTCATGAAAACCCAAGCCTCCCTCACATTTTGGTAAACTCATTTTATCCCAAGCCAGCCAATGCAAGCCTTTGTTGTGGTTATCACCATTTGCCCACCAGAAATTTGCTAGCAATCTGCACACCTCAAAACACAGTTTCATTGGAAGAACAAAACAGGACATAACAAATACTGGTAAGGCATTTAACACAGATTTAATCAAGGTTTCTTTTCCAGCAGTAGAAAGAAAACAACTTTTCCAATTACCAATTCTATCTCTCACTGAATACACCACAAACTGAAAGGTTTCAATTTTGGAGGCACCAATCCCAAGAGACAACCCCAAATATCTTGATTATTTCTTCAACACCACACCCTGAAGGATATTGCAAATAATGCCTCTGGCCTCCTCAGAACAGTTTTTGCTCAAAAACATAGAAGATTTGTTGAGATTAACTTTCTGACCTGTAAAATTCTTGTACTTGCTCAAAGTCTCTAGTAACAGAGAAGCATGGAATCCATCAGCTTTGCAAAAAAAGCAATGCATCATCAGCAAAGAGCAAGTGAGACAACATACGACCATTCTGAGAAACTTTAACTCCTTTAAACAGGTCAGACCTCATCAGATATTAGAAATGGGCAGATAAAAGTTTGTTAGTGTTATATACTAAAAGCTTGGCTTTGGATGATATTACACTTTTACCCTTTTATGAATGAGAAACATGTTAGATTAAACAAGTTCTATGTTCTGTTGTTTTGCGTTAGATAGTGTGGGTCGTCATCGGGCGAACCGAAGATCATGCTATCAGTTACTCGCGAAACAAAAATAAGTGGTTCACAACCCAGATGGACATGAACACCCCATCGTGAACGGTTGTAGTGTCAACTGTACAGTTTGTCTTGACTGATTAGTTGCACCAGTACATTTATGTATTGAATAGGATCCCAGAGAGGAGCAGTTTGTTTTATACTAATCGTCGTAAATGAACTAGGCCTCAATTAATTACTTCATACTCTTAACCCGTTCACATCCTGTTTATACTGATCGTCGTAAACGAACTAGGCCTAGGCTTACGTTTTGCTATTGAATTCGTGATTTATGCATAACGAGATCTTCATTGATCCCAACAAAGTTCAGATACAAGAATGAATAGATAGGGCGACAAAGGGTCACCCTGTCTAATTCCCCTGGTTGAAGTCACATATCCACACACAGCTCCATTCAAGTTAAAAGAAAAAGTAGGAGAAGAAATGCAATTATAGATCCACTTCACAAATTTGGTATGAAAGCCCATTTTAGCCATTGTTCTTCTGATACTTGTTAACATCCGGATCGGTAAACCTGCATTAAGGGATTCTAGACAACACATTAGAAGGAAGATGATCATTGAACCGACGTTGTTACATACACCACCCCGGTTCAGGCGACAGACCGGACCGAACTACCGAAGACCGAAGTGGTCAACATCCACCGAGGTCAACATGAACCGAGGTCGTCACCTCCTTAAGTAGGTGACAAGGCGCCTACGTGTGACCCTCCAGCTCCACGAGATCCGTCATCATTTATGTGGGACCCCCTACCTCAAACCGCCCACAAAAAGTAACTTTATTCAAAAAAGTCATGCACAGATCCCAATGTATCAACCCGAAATTACTATAAATAGCGGGCCTATGACATTTGTAGGGGGATCTTTTCTTTCCGAACTCTCCGAACTGTAAACACTTTACTAAGCAACACGTAAAAGCCCATCACGGCTCTTCACCTCGGTTCACCTCGGACCGGGGCCATTGTCGATTTAATCTTACATGCTTTACGTTCAAATCATTCAAAATTATCCACTTAATTACATGTTATATCGTTGTTAACAATCACATACCAACAGTTTGGCGCTAGAGGAAGGGCCTCATAAGTGATTTGAGGTTAATCTCCGCGTTTTCACATAACGGTGCATATCAGCCATATCCACCATGTCTCACTCAGATCATCGTGGTCACACGTCACGAGACGGCCACAGTCGTAGCGCCGGGCAATCCGCTAGACGGCAAGCCGTGGCTCCACCTATACCGGATTATGCTGTTCTGTTTCAAAATCCGGAATTTGCACGTGGTTTTGCCGCTTTAATGGCCCAGACAATGCCGGGAACATCAACAACGGCTCCGGGACACTCCATCATTCCCACGACCCCCGCGAACCGACAAAACCAACCAGCACGACAAGACGGCGGAAGGACAACATCTCATGCTACATCTCAACCTCGTGATCAAATGTCACAACCGCCTCCGGAACAAAATACACGACGCACTGACGCCGGGCGTAATCATCCCATACTTCCTCAAGAGGAAACTGCCGAAAGTCAGTCGGGTCATTTACGACGGACACCGCCTCGCGAGCAGCATCTGCATCCTTCCAATCCGGCGCAAACCGACCTCCGACAGCATATTGAACGGAATCGGGCCCGCCAAGAGTCGTCCGAACTCGAAACACTACGACGACGAATAGCCGAATTGGAAAGTCGGCAACGGGCACCTGAGGATCCACCTCGGCGGGCCTCTACCTCGGCTCAGGTGTATTTGGAAGCCGATTCTCCCCTCACTCCGGAACTTACTTCGGAACCAGTTCCTGGAAAAGTCAAGGTTCCCCAAATCGGGTTATATGATGGAACATCCGACCCAGACTCACACCTCGGTCATTACACCTCTTGGATGGACCTGCATGGAGCGTCAGATGCACTTCGGTGTCGCATGTTTTCACTAACATTGGGGCCTCGGGCCCAAAAATGGTACCATTCACTTCCCCCTCACTCGATTTGGAAATGGCAACAATTGAGGTCGGCTTTCCGATCTCATTTTATAGGGGCCCAAGTATGCCTCATCCCGAAAGAGTCTCTTGCCAATATTACCCAAAAAGATGATGAAAGCGTGAAAGATTACATCGCCCGTTTCAACGACCGAGTTGAAAATATGGAACCCTGTCATCCAGAAACTTTGCTTGTTATGGCCATTGCTGGGTTGAAGCCAAACTCGATTTTCCGCTGGACGTTATGCCAAAATAAACCGAATACTTTTCAAGAATTTCTTGCCCGAGCCCAACAGCATATCATAGCGGAAGAAGCCATGTCGGTTCCCGACTTCAATTTTAACCAAAAGGCCTCTAAGGTGGGAACCGACGAAAAGAGGAAGAATAAATTTTTTGACAAGCAAAATAAGACTCAATTCAGGGGGCCTCCCCGAGGAGACCCCAACGATCCCGAAGTCAGGGCGGCCCGAAAACAGTATGCAACCGACGTGAAGTCCGGCTATCAAACGGTGTACTCGGCGGGAGCAGCTACTATCTACGAAGAAATCAAAGGGAAGGGCATTTTGCCAGATCCCAAGCCACTTCGGGCACCTGAAGAAAAACTGGACAAATCTCGATATTGCGATTACCACAAGTCGCCCGGACACAACACGGACGAGTGTTTGAGTTTGTTGGCCGCATTGCTGCGTTTAATCGGCCATCTGCAGCTTAGGAAATTCTATCGTAATGCTGATTCCCAGAGGCGAGGTCCTGGGCGTCAGATCGAATCCTTTGATGATGAAGACGACGAGGAAGACCGAGGTGCAATGACAAAACGCATCCGACAGGGAGATAAAGAAGTATTCATGTTTACCTTGGAAACCTCCGGTTCTGCCCCTGAGGGAATTTCCCGAGGACACAAGCGAGATAGATCTCCTGAACCAATGCAAGTCACTGTCCATCGGGTCAATACCAACAACTCCCGGAGTACGTTGTCCCGCCGACAGGTTAAGGCGTATGCCCGACAAGCTTACAACTCCGGTAAACAGGTTTACACCACCGATTTGAGAGATGTTCTCAACAATCGGAATTGCCCAATAACCTTCAATATGGAGGACGCGAATCATTTCGCTCATCCTCATTCTGACGCCTTGGTCATTACCGTTCCGATATGTGGCATCCCGGTTCATCGTGTCATGGTGGACACTGAAGCCTATTCAAGCATTTTGATGCTGAAAGCTTTTGACAAGATGGGTCTCGACCCTGCCGAGATCAGACCTTGCAACGATCAAATCCAAGGGTTTAATGGCAGTATTTCAAAACCTATCGGAGAAATCACTTTGCCCGTCCGATTTGGTACCTCGGAGAATGTCACCAAACTCGTTATGGAGACTTTTAAAGTTATGGATATTAATAACGAATACAACGCCATCATCGGCAGAACGGCGTTGTACAAACTTCGTGCCGCAGTCTCAATCTTCCACTACGCATTAAAGTTCCCGACCACCAGAGGAGAAGGAACCCACTTCGGGGATCAAAGAGAAGCTCGGCAACTCGTAACGTTCATCCCTTCTCACGGAGTTCACTCAGCTTCAACGAGTAACCATGAAACTTCCCCACAACATCACCATCTGAATGATACGATGACCAAAGAACCGAGCAACCACGTCGGTGAGCCTTCCACCCCGGATCCTTTAACCGAGGACCGAGGACGCCGACCTGGAAAAGAGCCCCTCCTGGAAGAAGACGAGCTGGATCCCAGAGCCTTGTTTAAAGAAAGAAGTCGACCTGACCGAGCCGAACCTGGGGAAGACGTGGAGTTAGTCTATATTGACGAACCAATCTTCCACAAGTCACTACGTATCGGAAGTCATCTTCAGGAACCACTTCGGTCAGAACTTATTGCGTTTCTCAAGCAGAATTCTGATGTCTTTGCCTGGAAGCACGAGGACATGAAGGGTATCGACCCCGGTGTCGCCAGCCACAAACTAAACCTCGATCAAACAGTCCGGCCGGTTGTACAAAAGAGAAGGAAACTGGGGCCGGATCGTCAGAAGGCATTGGAAGAAGAAGTCAAAAAACTAGTTGACAATAAATTCATCAAGGAAGCCAAATACCCGACGTGGGTCTCAAATCCAGTGCTTGTTAAAAAGAGTAACGGGTTGTGGCGATTGTGTATTGATTTTTCCGATCTCAACAAGGCGTGCCCAAAAGATAGTTATCCACTTCCTCATATCGATTATATGGTCGACGCCACGTCGGGACATGAATTGATGAGTTTTATGGACGCTTACTCCGGTTACAACCAGATTCCAATGGATCCCGAGGACTCTGAACACACTTCATTCTATTCGGCCCGAGGTCTGTATTGTTACACTATGATGCCGTTCGGACTAAAAAACGCCGGAGCCACCTATCAACGTCTTGTCAACAAGATGTTCGCAACATTGATCGGACACACTATGGAAGTGTATGTTGACGACATGCTCGTCAAGTCGGTGCACGCCTCTGACCATATAACGCATCTTAGAGACATGTTCGCCATCCTCCGACGTTATTCCATGGTGCTAAATCCGAAGAAATGTACTTTTGGAGTTGAATCCGGAAAGTTTCTAGGTTATATGGTAAGCCAGCGTGGGATAGAAGCCAATCCGGCCAAAATAAAGGCCATTCAAGATTTAACTCCCCCAACCTCGGTCAAGGGTGTCCAGGCCCTAACCGGCCGACTTGCCGCGCTCAACCGGTTCATATCCAAGTCTACAGATCGTTGTAAGCCATTTTTTGAAGCAATCAAGAAAGGGAAACGTTTTGAATGGACTGAGGAATGTCAAAGAGCCCTTGATAATCTCAAGGAGACGCTGACCTCTCCCCCGACTTTGCAAAAACCAAAACCCGAGGAGATGTTGTTCTTATACCTTGGAGTTAGTGAATCTGCCATTAGTGCTGTCTTGATACGCGAAGAAGGGTTGCTGCAATCACCTATCTATTATGTCAGCAAGGCCTTGCACGATGCCGAACTACGTTATCCTCCGATGGAAAAGTTAGCATTTGCACTTGTGACAGCAGCCCGAAAATTACGACCGTACTTCCAAGAGCATTCTGTAACTGTTCGGACTTCATACCCACTTCGGCAAATCTTGCACCGACCCGACACTTCGGGGCGCATGGTTAAATGGGCCATTGAGCTCGGACAATTCGACATCCACTATCAACCAAGGACTGCAATCAAAGCCCAAGCCTTATCCGACTTTATCGCCGAGTTTACCCCGGCCATCACAGTTCACTGCAATAATCAGCCATGGGTCCTCTATATTGATGGCTCTTCAACAGCCAACCGAGCAGGAGCAGGGATAGTCTTAGCTGATCCAGAGAATCGGTTATTCTGTCATTCGGTGAAGTTCCTCTTTCCAGCAACCAATAATGAGGCCGAGTATGAAGCACTGCTATCCGGACTGAATTTGGCAGAGTCCATGAACGTGACCCACCTCAAAGTCTTCTCAGACTCACAACTCCTTGTCAATCAAGTCAATGGCTCGTACGAAGTCAAGGAACCTCGGCTGACACCTTATCTCGCTTTGGCTAAACGGAAATTATCAAAATTCTCCGCTTACCTCGAGCATATCCCCCGGACTCTCAATGTTCAAGCAGATGCCTTATCTCGACTTGCGTCCAGTACCGGGATGGAGAGCGTGGAGTACATCCAAATCGGCCAACAAGAGCAACCATCAACTGCCCTATCCGAGGTCACAACCATCAATCCAGTGGCGTTGCAAAAATCACCAACTTGGATGGATCCTATTATCCACTACCTGGAAACTGGGGCCTTACCCCCGAACCCAAAAGAAGCTCGAGCACTTCGGATTCGAGCAGCTCAGTACACATTAGACAACGGAACTCTGTTCAAAAGGGGATACTCCGTTCCACTTTTGAAATGCGTAAGTGAAGCTGATTCACGGTACATTCTTGAAGAAGTCCACGAGGGGATTTGCGGAAGTCACCCCGGTGCACAGGCATTGTCTTATAAAATCCTGCGGCAAGGTTATTACTGGCCGACCTTGAAGACCGACGCCGCCATATGGGTGCGCAAATGCCCGAAATGCCAAATGTTTGCCCCTAATATTCACCAATCTCCCGAAGAACTAAAATCCATTTACAGTCCGTGGCCGTTTGCCAAATGGGGGATTGATCTTATTGGCCCTCTACCAACCGGAAAGGGAGGTGTCCGGTTTGCTATCGTGGCAGTTGACTATTTCACTAAATGGGCCGAGGCTGAACCGTTAGCCACGATAACCGAACAGAAGGTCGTAGATTTTGTATGGAAGTCAATTATCTGTCGCTTCGGTGTGCCGGATTCCATCATAACCGACAACGGCAAACAATTTGAAGGCAAACGACTTGAATCCCTGTGTGAAGAATACAACATCAAACACTTCTTCTCATCCCCCTACCATCCGCAGTCCAACGGTCAAGTTGAAGCCGTAAACAAACTTATAAAAAATGGTCTCAAAGTTCGACTTGACGCCGCCAAAGGAGCTTGGCCCGAGGAGTTGCCACATGTCCTGTGGGCTTACCGGACTACCGCACGGACGTCCACCGGCGAGACCCCATTTTCTCTGACTTACGGGTCCGAGGCCGTAGTCCCGGTGGAGCTCGGAGAACCGACCTACCGAATTCAGCATTTCACCGAAGAAGCCAACTCGGAAAACATGAAGGCGAATCTGGACCTACTTGAAGAACACCGAATTCGGTCCGAACTTAAGAATGCTGCATACAAGCAAAGACATGAAAGATACATCAACTCTAAACTCAAGCCCCGTGCATTCCGAGTTGGAGATTTGGTCCTCAAGCGTATCATGGGGCCTGACCCCGGACCACTCAAACCGCGGTGGGAAGGACCCTTTCAAATCATCAAGATCCTACCTCATGGGGCCTACCGAATTGCGCATCCCGATAGAACACCACATCAATATCCTTGGAACGCAGTGTACCTGAAAAAATTCTATCAATAAAGGATCCGAAGTCGCATAGTCGACCTCCATTTTGTACGGACCTTCTCTTTTGCCTCGGTGAATGCCTGAAATCACCTCTTTTGATGTACTGATGTACTGAATAGTCGAGCACCAGGCTCAATGCCGATGTAAACCTTTTGAAACATGGTTAAATATATCATGCCGATGTAAACATTGCGACACTCGGCCTAGCTGATACCTTGTAATACACCCAAACCCCACGTATGGTTTGGTCGGGGTTGAAGCTCGTCAAACGTCACTTCAGCTAACATGATTTGGCGGGTCCCGATAATTACCGAACACTCATTCAAATAATTCGGTTGGGGCCATTCCATAATCGGACTCTGACGAAGTCCGGTGACTTCATTTTATTTCCCGTACAGCCCTAAAAATGTGTTGAGTTTTGCGAAGTTATCTGAAAACTCGCATAATCGACTCACACTTGTGGCTGAAATTCTTATAAATGATCAAAGCGGAATTCGGAAGTTATCTTTATAAAATCTTACAACTCGGATCATGATTTAAGTAATTCCGAGTTGAAGCAGTTTATTTTCTGAAAACCGAATTCAAAACACTTGGTCGAAAATTGCTGAAATTTGTACGGCAAAACATACAATCAAAATCAAGCATACTTAAACACTTCATATATAATATTATTTCGAAAAAAGCCTGGGGAATCCCTTACATAATATTTCCTACTAAGGGAGTCGGCTATCCAACATCCCCGATTACACACCATCAACTTTCAAATATTTCCTACTAAGGATGCCGACATGCCGGCACCCCGATTACCTTATGCAAACTTAATAAGTAAAGAAAGCGACAAAGACAAAACACAAAAAAATCAATGCTGGACCTCCTCGGTTGGTTTCTCCACATTCTCTCCGGTGCCACTGCTTTCTCCGACCTCGATACCAGAAGATAATCGCTCCAGGACCTGCGACTCCTTTGCCTTAGCAGCAGCTTCAATGGCCCCATCTGGCACCGGAATAAAATCATCACGAGGGTCGGTCAGCTTCCCCGCATCGTCTTCAACCGGCGTGACCATTTTGACAATTTCCACATCCTTATCGGCCAACCTCGTCTTCTCTTCAATGTAAGCTTTGACTCGGCTCTGAATTTGCTCCGGTTTCATGTCGTCGAAGTGTTGTTCAACCTCCACTTCGGCCAGAGTTGAAAGGTACACATCGGCCAGCTCCTTCCTTTTCTCTTTCTCCTCCTCCAAAATCATGTTGACATAAGCACGTCGGAGGAGAGCAGCCCTATCCTCGGAGAGCGGTGGCAAATCTGGGTTGGCATTTATTTCTTCTGAGCGGCGGAGCATCCACACGCAAAACTCTCGCTCGTCTTCATCAGCTGCCACATGCATCCCCTTGATCTCCGAGTCAAAACCGTACTTCTCTAGTTTATGGAAAAGGAACAGACGGAGGTCGTCGATATCATAGTAGCCGGCATCGTAGCGTTCGATGATCCACCTCAAGTTCAGACATGTGTTCATCTCAATCTCGAGGTCGGGACCACCGGCTTCATCCTCTTCACCGGCCTCATCAGCATCCACCTCGGCATTGTCCCCGGACTTCGGTTCCACGATAACCGAATCTTTCCCGGCCTGAAATCCATTCTCATACATGAACTCTCCATAAGCAGATTTCTCCTTCTCAAGTTTGGCTATGTCGGCCTGATGAGCATCGTGCTGCCTACCCACGAGTTCGCGAGTCTCGGCACACTCTCTACGAGCTGCTTCATGATTAGCCTTTTCCTCCAACAAAGCCCTCTCAGTTTCCGCCAGCTTAGCCTCAGAAATCTTGAAATGCTGTTCCACCACGGCAAGACGTGCTCTGAGATCGGCCACCTCGGCCTCAAAAGTCTTCTTCTCCTCGGACAGTGCCGACGTCTCCACCTTTGCTTTCTCCAACTCAGCAGTCTTCTCAGCAATCTGGCCCTTCAAATCGGCCTCCATCTTTGTGGACTCCTCCTTCAATTGGACGATCGCTGCGTCACGCACCGCAATGATATCCTTCTTTCCTTCCAGCTGCGACGCAACTCGGCGATGGTCATCCTCGGCTGCCACTAAACTAACCAAGGCTCGGCCAACACATGTCTTGGCGTAATTCAGCTTGTCTACACTGGACAGGGAAGAGACTCCCACCTCGGACTTGGGGTCCCAAACCATCAACGGGACCCGAGCAGCATCCTTCGCACTTTCCGGCATTTCAATTCTCGATGACATATGGGGAGACTTCACCGACAAGAAAGTGGAAAACCAATCTTCCACCACACCCTCGGGCACTTTAACGTTCGCAGCCTGTTCTTCATCGATTGTTAAAAAGGACTTCTCAAACAAGGGAGAGTCATCAGTACCTTTCTCAGACGCTTTACGACCGGAGTCGTTCTTCTTCTTGGACCTTTTCTCCACTCCGGACGTAGCACCGACGTCCGCCATCTTCACCAGTTTCCTCTTCTTTCTCTTCTCCGGTCGCTCCAACTCAAGCGACTTCGGGGAAGCTGGTGGCACCTCGGTGTGGGAAGCCTCAGCAGTAACCATTTCGGTCCCAGCTATAACTGGCTCTGGATCAGCCTGATTGATCGCCACAGCTTCTACTACCGATAACACTTCGGTAGTTGCCATCTCGGGCACAGACTTCGGACTTTCCGGCCTGGCAGCCGAAGTGGCACTTGACCCCACCTCGGTCGACTTTTTCCCGGCATTTTTCTGACCAGCTGTCTTCTTCACCAACGCGCGAACAAGATCCCTCCTCATAGCGTCGTTTAATCTCAAATCACGGCTCTTACCGACTTTAGATTGAAGGTCTTTGTTCGGAAATTTACGTCTGAACTCTCTGGCTTCCTTGACAGAGTTGTAGCCCAAGAAACCGAGGAGAGGATAATATACTGCATATCGACAAGAGACAAGAGTTACAAACAGCTGTTCCATATATACGAGAAAATTCGACATTTCTACTGGTTAAAATTTTCTTACCGGGGTCAAATTTCGATGTCGTGACTCCCAAAGACAAACCAGCCGCTTCAAGTTTCGAGTCCACTACGAGCTTGCGATAATCCCTCTCTGCTTTATCCAAACCGGCCAAGGTTATCAACTTCCCACCGAATTCCGGGCTTAACTTCG
The DNA here is from genome assembly GCA_902706635.1 of Striga hermonthica. NCBI lineage: Eukaryota > Viridiplantae > Streptophyta > Magnoliopsida > Lamiales > Orobanchaceae > Striga > Striga hermonthica. The sequence continues at coordinate 16,565,754 of CACSLK010024540.1, read as the reverse complement.
GTTCTTTTTGCTTCGTCTCTTTTTCTACAACAGAGTAAAAGTTCCGACCTGTTAGTACACAGAACAATACGAGAATCAGACATGTATATCCGAATTGAAAAAACAGAAAGTAAACTCACTGGCTCCGGAATGAATTAACATGGGAATTGTCATCCCATCAATTCGGCGCTCATGAAAGAAATCCACCGACTGCCATTCTCCGCCTATCCACACCCATTCCTCTTGAAAACCGTGGAGACTTTCCGGAATCTCAGTTACAATTTCCCCAACTTTAACACCATGTTGCGGTTTCGCCCCGGCAAAAAAGCAACAAGACGACTCAGCCACCCTTCTCTTCGGACTTTGTTTAAAGGCAAAAATACTCCTCATCTCATCGCACGAAGGAAGTCCCTCACCCCTCTCGTGCAGTAACACCATCAATCCGATTATCTTTTTCCAGCTATTCGGCGTGATCTGGCACAACGGTAACCCCCAACTCCGGAGGTATTCTGTGATCAAGTTTGGCAACGGGAACCTTAATCCCGACCTCAGACTCTCTGCGAAAACGTCTACGCAACCCGGAGGGGGACTTGTTATTCTCTCCCCGGGATAAGGAGCAAAGATTTTCACCGAGGGGGGAATCCGAACTTGTTCCCTCAACATGACGACGTCAGCGTCGGTAAGAATACTTGGCTCGCCAATGAAATAAATCGCCGGATCGGGCCACCTCCTCACCGGTCTTCTCCAATGAGGCACCGCGAGGTCGGTTGCATTATGCTCAACTACCACGTCACCATCCTCGTCGTTTAACTGGATATTCAGATGCCTTACCAACGACGGGTCCCACCGGTGATATTCAAAGGCCAACTCGACCAATTTCGAATCGTGATAAACATCCAACGGAACCGACTCCGTGCTCGATGAACTTGCCACCGCCTTTCCCTTTCCTTTCGACGCCATCGTACGATTGAACGAAATACAAGAGAAATAACACAAGAAATTGAAGGAAAAGCTTACCGAAAATCTCTCACTCAGCAAGCAAGGAAGATTCTTCAGAATATCAGATGAACTCAAACAACAAGTGATATGAAAGCTCGAAAATAAAAGCACAGGTAAAGGAAACCCGATCAGATATTGCCAAACCCTATTTATAATCGTCAATTTGTGACCGTTGGGTATCGTCATTGGGGGCGCGTCGAACCGACGCGACCCCTAATTCTAACCGACGCCACCCCTTCATCTGATGAGACATCTACTGTTACACGTGGCTACCTATTAAAGTCGACCGTTACCTCATTTAAGACCATTACGGCGCGACCGTTCGGCCTAAACATTTACTCGTTGACCGTTACGACCGTTCACCGCTTCTGTCGTTAACTGCTTGAAGATTATCCAAAATTCTCCAAGTGTCTTCACCTCGGTATACAGTCTACACTTCGGACAGATGATTCACTTCGGTTACATCGGTAGATAGACCGAAGACGACCCACCGAACACCATAGACCACATCCTACCGCCGACTTCTTACCGATCCAGGGTCTCTAAATATCTGACGTAGCAACATCAACGACCATCACTTCGTATGCCCCTCGATGTTGGGGGCCTCTCTGTTAACATCCGGATCGGTAAACCTGCATTAAGGGATTCTAGACAACACATTAGAAGGAAGATGATCATTGAACCGACGTTGTTACATACACCACCCCGGTTCAGGCGACAGACCGGACCGAACTACCGAAGACCGAAGTGGTCAACATCCACCGAGGTCAACATGAACCGAGGTCGTCACCTCCTTAAGTAGGTGACAAGGCGCCTACGTGTGACCCTCCAGCTCCACGAGATCCGTCATCATTTATGTGGGACCCCCTACCTCAAACCGCCCACAAAAAGTAACTTTATTCAAAAAAGTCATGCACAGATCCCAATGTATCAACCCGAAATTACTATAAATAGCGGGCCTATGACATTTGTAGGGGGATCTTTTCTTTCCGAACTCTCCGAACTGTAAACACTTTACTAAGCAACACATAAAAGCCCATCACGGCTCTTCACCTCGGTTCACCTCGGACCGGGGCCATTGTCGATTTAATCTTACATGCTTTACGTTCAAATCATTCAAAATTATCCACTTAATTACATGTTATATCGTTGTTAACAATCACATACCAACAATACTTTCCCACTCAACCATGTCATAAGCTTTCTCCATGTCTAATTTAATGGCCATAAAAGCATTCAACCCAGTTCTGTGTCTATGCAAAAAGTAGAAAACTTCATGTGCAATCACCACATTGTCAAGAAGGTTTCTATCAGGTACAAAGGCTGTCTGAGTATGGATAATACAAGAGTTTAAGCATGGTTTCAATCTTTCAGCCAGCAATTTAGCAATAATTTTATACAAAACCCCTTAAAGACTTATAGGTCTGAAGTTTCTCAAAGACTCAGGGAACAGACACTTAGGTATAAAGAGTAATAATAGTGTGTTTCTAATTTTTCAACATATGGCCAGAATAAAAGAAACGTTTAACAGCTCTGCAAACTTTAGAATTCAGAATATGCCAAAAGTGTTGATAGAAAAAGGTTGTCATACCATCTGCACCCGGAGCTTTGTCTGCAGCCATACTGGACAGGGAAGATTTGATTTCATCATCCTGAATTGGTCTGATTAGCTCATTGTTCATAACATCAGAAATAGTGCAAGGTATGTGCTGAAGAAGTTCCTCTCCTCCAAAGAGCCTTCAGAAGAGAACATTGCAAAATAGAATTGAGAAACATGCCTCTCCATACTTGTCTGAGAGTCACACACCATTCCTGATTCAGTCACCAGTTTAGCAATTGTGTTTGACCTTCTTCTCTGTGTAGTGGATGCTTGAAAGAACCGAGTATTTCTATCACCAGCTCTGAGCCAAAGAGCTCTAGATTTCAATAATGTTCCTCAGCCTGATGAGAACTATCTAGCTCAGTCTTCATAGCACCCCAAGTTTCCCATTCAGTCTCTGGTCATTCCTTCCTTATTTCCTCCATTTTAGCAGTGAGATTTTGGATGGTTACAACATTATTAGTATGGATAGGTTTGTGCCATGCAAGAAGGGCCATTCTGGTGTTCTTATCTCTCTGGTGCATCTGGTACATAGCAGATCCCTCAACCTGAACCTGCCACCCTGCTTTCACAGCTTCTTGAATTCCTTCCATTTTACTAAACTGAAATCTTTTATGCTTTTTGTTGTGATCCTTATCAGTGTCAAACAAAATAACATTATGGTCAGAGGCAGTTCTATAGAAATTTGACACCTCCATTGATGGAAATCTGGTCATCCATTCTAGAGATACAAATACTTTGTCCAGTCTTTCCTCAACATAGCCATCTCCTTCTCTGTTGTTCTCCCAAGTAAAAAATGAACCCTTTTGATTCAGCTCGTGCATCTGCATATTCTCAATGAAATCATTAAAACCCACAAAACTAGAATTACTCCTTCTAATGCCCCCTCTCTTTTCTTCATTAGAGGATATATCATTCCAATCCCCAACAGTTAGCCAACACTCTCCCCAGCAGCTCCTGTTGTCTTCCAACCATATCCATTGCTCCTCTCTGATCTTTCTATCAGTACTAAGGTAAGTGAAAATCATCCAACCTAGTCAGCCATTCCTGCACTTCTAATCTCCAATTGGATGCAAAAATCATTACTCCTCAACTAGTTGATCTCAACCTCTATATCCCACATAACTAGTAATCCTCCTCTAGTACCCACTGGTTCCAACAAATGCCATCTCCCTTGGAACCCCAGCTTTCTACAAACAGTTCTAGTAAAATCCTTTGATTTCTTAGTCTCAGAAAGAAAAATTACATTGGGGTGGTGGATTCTTCTGGAATCCTTGATTTGGGAAACTGTAGAGGGCCCACCCAGTCCTCTACAGTTCCACACCATAGCCTTCATTGGTCACCTTGGGGCAATTTGAGGTTGGACTTCTCCACCTTAGCTCCAGAATTTGTCTTCTTTCTCTTGTCCTTCAGATCATCTCCAGTAACTTCTGTCTCACCTTCATATATGATCATATCTCTGCTTATTTTCAACAATGACTGGGGAATGTTGTCATTATTGGGAACATTAACTCTCAAAAGTCTGCCATCTACAGATGTTCGTCTTCTCCATTTAAAAGTTGATTTCTTACTACTATCTCCCTCTAGTGTGGTGCCCTTGCCTTTAATCAGATGTTGAGATGGAATTTCCCCTACTCTGTCTGGTTCCTCAGTCTCTATAATACTGTTAACAATCAACTGTCCCTTCTGAGAATCTGTAGTGTCAACCTCACTTCTCACAATGGCTAAGTTCAGTTGCTCCTCAATGCCCCTCACCCTACTCTGTTGAATGACTGGTTCACACTGCATCATGAGAGAGCTGGTAGCCTTTGTTGTCTTTACTGGTGGGCTTGCAACAGTTCGGTTATAAGCAGGATCATGTGAATCTTGATTAGAGGTATGAAAAGATGGACTGGTTTTCACCCCTGAACTACTAGACTGGCTATATCTGCCTCCAGCAAAAGTTTCATTGGCATTAAGCCATTCACCATATTGCCCTTCCATCACTGTTTTCTCTTCAATGTCAGCTAATTTCTGTGTGCAATCTCTTTTAAGATGGCCAAAATGACCACAATAATAGTGGAGATTCACCAGTCTTTCATATTTAAAAGCTACTAGTACCTTCTGATCCCCCATCTTTATCGAGGCACATCTGGGAATAGGTTTGTTTATGTTCAGGGTGACCAGCAACTTGAGAAAACTCCATGCCTCCCCTCCTAACTTGCAAATCAGAACATTTTTAACATTGCTGAATTTTTGCCTCACTTTGAGGCCTACATAGTGCACATTAGTTAAGGGGGACATTTATAACCTGGACCCATAAGTTAATCTCATCAATGCAACTGTGCTTACTGGTTAAACCCGGGAACCACTCTTTTAATATGAGATATACTGGTTCTCATAGATCCAATTGTACCCTGCAAAAAAACCTTCTTTTTATCTTCTAAGGAGCTGCAAGTGAACTGGATAAAATTAGTCTGCAACTCTTTCACCTCCATGGACGCTTGCAGCTTCCAGATAGACCTCATAGTTTGTTTGATCCCCAATAGACCGGCCTTTCTGGCTCCGATGATTTTGCCACAAAGACTCATAACACATTCCTCCTCACTTGTTTTAATGTCTTTTGATTGTAGTTCAATGTCATCCGCTTCATTTGCAGATAGAGATATCGCCTGAAGTTTCTTCATCATTCCTTCATCCAACTCTCCACCCGCACTAAAACCCAGGGGTTTACTCCCCATCCTTCAATCTCCCGAAGAATGCCCAAATAGAACACTAGAAATGAAAAAAAAAAAAAAAACCCACGAAACACCCACAGACACCCAATATGGAAATCAAATAAAGAAAAAAGCCAGCTATCGCTCTAAGATCACACCCTCCCCGAAGGAATTCAAGCTCCCATATGAGAGAATTCAAGCTCCCCTATGAGAGAATTACGGGCCAGAATAGATATTAGAGACTTATATATGCGATTAATATTACTATAATAAATTAATCTCAATTACCTAAGTTGTACATTTAAAATATACCATAAAATGTTTAAATAATTTCTAGATTTAGTAAACAACATTTTTTTGGCGGAAAATAGTTACTATTTAAAAAATAATCAAACATTGTTATATATAATAGTAAGAATCCCGTGCGATGCACTGGTTAGAAATATTTATTAATTTTTATAAATTGCAAATACCCATTAAATATTTGTATATTAGAAATATGGAATCAATATGTAATAAGATTTACCAATATTAATGGGTTGAAAATGTTATATGAATCTATACATTTTTAAATAAAAAAATACCTAAAATATTGTTATTAAAATAATTAAATAGAAAACTGCGATTAACACAATTATTTTAAAATAAATTTATAAGAAATTATAAAAGACTAAATCAATCAAATTTACCCGATCTGCATAATTATGGTATCTTAAAAATGTAAATTTTTATTGTCTAATTATTTGCTTAATTATCCACGATTTGAGCAATTAAATACACAAAAATGAATAACATTTATTAAGTAATATTTAAATAAAATTGTCCTTAACACAATTTTTTTAGAATAGTTTTTCGTAAACTGCATAATTAATTACTGTTGTCAATATTTTCATAATTGTAGTAATTATTTACATATTAAATAAATTAATCGGATTTACACAATGTATGTACGTAAAAGGTATATTAAAAATGTATTTTACAAAAGAATTACATGAAAAATATAAAACATTTGTTAAATAATAAGTTATACAATTTAGTTAAAATTTTTTTACCTAATCACATAATTGATATTGCAGCCGAAATTCTCATATTTAGGTAAATCAACCGATTCACATGATTTGAGTAATTAAGATATCTTAAAAAGCAATTAATTGAAATATACCAAGGTATCTTAAAAATGAACTTTTATATGGCTTAATTATTTTCTTAAATAATGAGCCGCAATTTCCATAAGTGATTATTTGAAATATACCTTAAATTCGTAAAATAATTTTCTAAAATAGTAAATAATTTTTTTCTTTGAGGAAAATAGTTACTATTTAAAAAATAATCAAACTTTTTTATATAGATATAGATATATAGATACTTTGATCGTAAGTGAAGATAAATGCTAGAATTGGATTAATATTTATCATGGTAAGGAGCAATAACTGATTGATATATATATGTATATATATATATATAATATATATATATATATATATATATATATACTAGTACAACGCATGTGTAATACACTGGTGTTTGCTAAAAATTTTTCTTAAAATTTAGAATTAATGAAAAAAAGTAGTTGAAAATATAAATATTTTTTATATATATATATAATATTATATTAAATTTAAATACTTTATATATATATATATATTATATTTTAGTATGACATTTGTTACTTGTTCGACTTACATGTGTTATATTATAATAATTTTCTACTTACAACATATAACTACGTTAAACATGAATATATTAATTGAGAAATAATTTTATTTTTTAAGTTTAATAAATATTTTTTTATTATTGTAAAGATAAATATAATTTATTTATTTTATATATACAATATGGATGTTAAATCGAAGCTCATCAAAAGATTAATTTGATACATTATATGTAAAACTGATAAGAAATACAAAAGTTATCACTTTTAAAATACATCTACAATTCAATAGTTATAATATGAAATGATATTAAAATATAATTAATACATCTAAAATGATCATTAATAAATCTACATATTTATGGTAATTCGAACCTAATTAATTTTGGATTGGAAATAAATTAAAATTTATCCAAGCCAAATAACAAACAATGAAATTTTGACACCTAGGATTTCGAAGCATGCGAGTCTGCCACCTAGGCTCAACACATTCGGAAATTATATATAGGGAGATATACATATATATATATATATATAGAGAGAGAGAGAGAGAGAGATAAATAGTTTTTGGTGTAAATTAATGATGTTATAGTGCTCAACTAGTATAACGCCCGTGTATTACACGGGTGTTTGCTAATTTTTTTGTCTTAAAATTTAAAATTAATAAAAAAATAGTTGAAATTTTAAATACTTTTTATGAAAAAATAAATATTATATATATTTTAATATGACACTTGTTACTTGTGCAACTTACATGTGTTATATTATAATAATTTTTCTAACTTATAACATACATTAAACATGAATATATTAATTGGAGAAATAATTTTATTCTAATTAATTTTAATAAATATATTTTTTTATTATTATCAATATAAATAAAATTTATTTATTTCACATATACAATATGGATGTCAAATCGAAACTCATCAAAAGATGATTAATTTGGTATATTGTATATGTAAAACCGATAAGAAATACAAAAGTTTCAACTTTTATAATACACTTACAATTCAATAGTTATAATATGAAATAATATTATAATACAACTAATACATCTAAAATGATCATAAATAAATCAACATATTTATGGTAATTCGAACCTAATTATTTTTGGATTGGAATTAAATTAAAATCTATTCGTCCAACCTAAATAATAAAGCATGAAATTTTGACACATAGGATCTCCAAGCATGCGAGTCTGCCACTTAGACTCAGCACATTCGAGAATTATATATAGGGAGGATATAGATGTTTTATAACTAAATATCAACATTTGTATGGAAACATTATCAATCACTACATTCAGAATTATAGCCTATATACAGTCAATGATATATATATATATATATATATATAATTGCTGGCATATAGTATTTAATAAAACTATTTAATATTACCTCTAAAATTTTTCCTCCATTTTCGGTTACAAAATTCATCATTAATATTTTTTTACTTCTCACATTAATACATCCTATTGAGTGTAATCATATATGTTTTTATTATATATAATAGTTATTGCTAATACCAACTAATAATAGTTCACAATAAATATAAGTTACATAATTATAAACAATTGTTTCAAGTTATTTATTTTAACATATATATTATCTTTTTTTTTATCCCATGAACAAATTTCTTCAAAAACAATTAGTAAATTGTATTAATAACATAGTAAAACAATTTTAGAATCTTATAAATAATTTTTTTTAGTATTAATAATAAAATGATAATAATAATAATAATAATATAATTTCTAGCTTAGCATTAATGTTACCTATTTAATAAAACCTCTAAAATTTTCCCTCTATTTTCTGTTACAAAATTTATCATTAATTATTTTTCTTTCACCTTTTTGCTGGCAAAATTTACAATTAAAAGAGTTGGAATATTTATTTTTTTAAAATGCATTTATCTGATTGGATGTAATTTATATTTTGGTACGTCTTTTTTTGTGTGAATTATTTATTATTTATTTAAGAATTTCGAATACGTTTTTTATTTAAAAATATTAATTTAAATGTAACCACAATAATAACATATAATCACATTATACGGTCACATTATATGGGCAACTGTCAGTAATCAAAAATTTAAAATAATTTTTGTAATTTGAAGTGGTTAGTGTTAGTTATTTAATAATTAAATGAAAGATTAAAAACATCAAAAGGTCTATTGATAAGTGGGTCCTCTAATTAACTTGTTAATAAAAAATTAAATCAGAAATTTGTAATGGGGGCAGGATTGGCTACAGTATCGAATACAATAAATGAGTTCGTGCTGATTTTAAGACAGTCAAATGTTAATGACAAAAGGCTGATTTGTTAATAATAATTCACAATAAATATAAATTACTTAATTATAAACAATTGTTTCAAGTTATTTATATTAACATCAATACTATCTTTTTCTTTTGTATCTCATGAAAAACTTTCCTTAAAAACAATTAGTAAATTGTTTTAATAGCATAGTCAAACAACTTTATAATCTTATAAATAATTGTTTAATAATAATAATAATAATAATAATAATAATAATAATAATAATAATAATAATAATAATCAAATTGTTATTATCTAATGATAATATATAATTGATCATAATAATAAAATCATTAATTTATTTTTTCTAATGATCAAATTTTGGAAAATGTAATATGTTCATTGTCTAGAATTTTAATATTAAATTCTCAAATATTACTTATAATATTTTATGTACATCTATGCATATGCACAGAATATTTACTAGTTTATTATAAACGAACAGAGATTCGGAGGCTTATTTACCTAAAAAGCCGAAGAAAATAAAGGGGGAGAGAGAGGGGTCAAATAGTCCATAGTACTACAAGAGTATAGTGTCGGTATTTTCCTATTCCTTGTAATACAATGATTCTTCATGTGCTTTTGCTCTATATACACCCACTTGGTTACACACATTCTTGAAAATATCCATCAATTAATTGATATGATACTATCGTCCCGTTACGGAATGGTTCCGTTGTCTTTTGTAACCGTGGATAAACATGTACTACAAGAAAATGATAAAAATCTAATGGAAATATATTCTAATAGAATTATTCCAACGACAATTCCACTGGATATTTCAATACTATTATTTTTGTTGGAATTTTTCAATGGATTCCAACAGAAATTTCAATAATATTCCGTTGGAATGAGTTTTACATTGAAATTTTCGTTGGATTTTGATAGTCAAACGGTAGATTTTCCAACAGGTGTGGAAATAAAAATTCCAACAAAAATTGCATATTCCAACAGAAATTCTTACGGTAAAAAGTCGTTGAAAATATAACCGATGGAATCATCAAATTCAGTCTAAAACTTCAATGAAAAACACATTCCAACGGAATATTTTCGCTGGAATTTCTGTTTGGAACCATGCCAACGGAAGCTATATCATTGGAATATCCGTTGGAATTTCTATTGAAATATATTACCATAGGATTTTCGATTGGAATATATTTATAGTGATGTAATCTAATAATGTGTAAATAATATACGCTAAAAAATACAACGGAAAGGGATGATGATTCTCTTATATCATATATTCAGAAATTGAAAAAAAGTAAAACAACCACTCTCCCGTCCTCAAAAATTCTATAGAGCAATCGGATTGTTTTCTTATGGAGCCATCAATTGCTTAATATATTGACACCTGTCCAAATTGTATTTATTGTAAGACACGTGTCAATACACTATTGGTGAATAAGTGTGAATTGCTCCATAAGCCGAGCAATCCGATTGCTCCATAGCAAAACTGCTCCCGTCCTTTTTCACACACACACACATTTTCTTAAAAATATCTAATAACTAATTGATATATTATATCTAATAATCAATTGATATATTATACATTCAGAAAAATTTTAGCGCTTGATTGTTTATAAATTATTTTACTCACTTTTATTTCAACTCAATTTTAACACAATTCCACTTCTTTAATATTATTCATATAATAAATAATACAAACAAATCAATCTTACACATCACATCAACTTTAATTCACTATTTATCCACTCATATAATTCTAACTACATATCATTTCTAATTATTTTCAATCATTTATCTCTTATTTTTACATCAAATCAATTTTAATCATTTTATTTTAAATAATATTTTAATACGTTCTTAAAATTCCATTAACAACCAACCATATACTTTTTTTTTAAAAAAATTAACTATGATTAACCAAAATAACTTATTTTGTGCAAATTATTCCATAAACAATCAAGCCCTTACATTCCTTGACCACTGTCATCCTCGCACCTCTCCCCCC
>CACSLK010024540.1:16527788-16546607 GCA_902706635.1 Striga hermonthica | reverse complement strand
GTGGCCTACCCTATTAGTATATATAGACCCTCTTGGTTATGGTCCCCAACACACTAAATCAAATACAGTTTTCCTTTCTCCCCATCTGAAAGAAGACGACGGTCCCATCTGGGGAATAAGGCGATTTAGTTGAGGAAGACCATAAAACCAACACCGTTCGTGATCCAACATGTTCCATGGTGATCAGATCTATAAATCCACCTAAGGTACGCTTCCGCTATCTAGTTTGATTCTCGATTATTTAATATGAATGCTCCTGGGATAAAGCGATGTTTTTCGCATAAGGTTAATTCCAACAAGTGGTATCAGAGCCATTTCATATTGATTTTTTGAGAATCAGTTTATCTTTAATCTATATGCCAAATTCGATATTATGTTGCTTTCGGATACGCATGAAAATTGATTCAGTTTTCAAATTAGATTACTGATCATGTTGGGATTATTATAAGATCTATTGCGATTAACTTTATTGTCAATACGTATATTGATATGCTTCTGAAATTTTGGAATTGCAATGATTGGATTCGATGTTTGAATATGATTTATTTGCTGGAATCATCACAATTACATCCCATGAATCATGTCAATTGTTTTTCGTATATATTTGGATTTGGATTCAGTAATTGGTTTCAATTGCTGCTTGAGATTGCTGAATTAGTGAGACAAATATTTGGATGCATTTGATTTATATGGCTTCAGACTTCTGAATCAATTATTTTGGATAACTCCTCAATGCATTGTTTGATATATTATTTAAGAATTGTAAAACTTGTTGATTTGAGTTGATTGTATTCAAACAATGCTTAGACATTATTTATTTGTTGCGAACCTGCATGTGTATATTCAGCCGATAGGGTATAAACATTGATCTATGACTTCTTTTGTGTAGATTGGTTCATTTAAATACTAAAGATTGTTGTATTCTTGTAGTTCATGCGTGTGTTGATTAACCCAAAGGTAAACCGACACATGACCGAACTACAAACATATATGTGATAATAATCATGTGACAATTATAAGGTTTTCATGTGAACAATAATTATATCCAAAGATAGTTTTATTGTTTAACAGAATTTATTGTCTAAGATTTGATTATTACAACAAGTGTACCACTTACAATTAATATTACTATCCAAAGATTTTATATTAATGTTGTGTTTGGTATTTTGGTTTTATGGTCTTTCACTAAAAGAAGATAAAATAAAATAGCGGATCTTTATTTTGTCTTATTTTGTTATATTTGATTTGAGGCTAAATTGTGAATGTATTTGAGCTTAGGTTGACATTTAGTTTTCGTCCAATTCGGCTCAAAATAACAAAGTTTGTTTCTAGCTTAAAATCTAGATATTTAAACTTTGTTTTATGTTTTGTGAACTTAATTCACATTACTTAAGGTTAAGACTAATTTGGTCATACAAATCTTTGTCTATATAAAGTTGAATTTAAAGTCTAATTTGGTTTTATGGACTTTAAACTCAAATAAAGCTAATGGACACAAGTTTATATAAAGTCTTTTTTCGCCAAATTAAAAGTTAGAATTCGAGATTATCTTTTTCATGGTATCTCCAAAATTTAAAAGTTTTGGGTTTTGAGTTTGACTTTGTGATAGACTCATATTGTGTTTCTGAGATATGGGACTAAGTATCCTATAAGGATAGGATTTATATTGAAAATCTTCACATGTAATCCATGAGGATTCTTTGAGTCAATTATCAGAAACATATTAAGCATTTCCATGACTTATGTGTTTAATTTGGTTTAGGCTTAAATTCCAAAATAATGTCATGTTGAGTTTTTTATATGCTTGAGCTCATTTTTTGAATAGTTATTTTATGACTAGTGAATTAAATTTTAGCCCAATTTGGCAATAGTGGGCCGTAAATTCAAAAGAAATTTTATTTGGATTTAAGCTTATTGAAATTAGATTTTAAGTCTAATTGGTTATATGGGCTTTCAATCTAAATAAAGTTGGAATTAAATTTATTTTAATTCATGAACTTTATATCTAGAGTTTTCCTGGGGCGAAGATTTAACGTTGTTCAATTGAGTAATAGAGAAATTCTTGGTCACTTTTTCTATGATGTTGAGATTTTCGATTTAGTCAGTCAAAGTATCATGTTGCCATAGCAACCTCTGTGCACAGAGAATGACTTTATTGAAAATCATTTTAATGTTGTGTAAAGTTGTTCATGTGATCCGTGCTCGGCCCATAGGTAGACACAGGTTGACCGAATAATAACGCGCATATGGTGATAAGAGAAACTCATATGGCTTTTACTCAATTGGTCTAGTAATTTTCAATTTAGTCAATCAAAACATCATGTTGCCATAGCAACCTCTGTATGTGGAGAGCGACTTTATTGAAATTACATAGATGTCGTGTGGAATTATTTATGCGTTTTGTGATCAGCCCATAGGTAGACACAATTTGGCAAAATAACAACACACATGTGATGATAAGTAAGTGATAATTATTTAGATTGTTCATGTGAACATTAGTCAGTCCAAAGATAGACTTTTGTTTGACAAAACTTATTATCAATGCTTGATCATTACAACAAGATTACCACTGCAGTTAATTTTCTGTCCATAGACGAGATTAATGTTGCACTATGGTGTCTTGCCACGTGTCCCTATTTGGTCTATTTACCCATATTTATGTATGACATAAATTTATGTGTGAGTATTTTGGTATTGTTCAAAAAATTTTCATCTGCTTACCTTAAGTCATTTGTCATTATATATTTTTCTATAAGTTTTATATGCTTATAGAACAATATTTGGTTGTTATTGGGACATAAGGTTGATGGATAATGTAGGAAGTTCCACTAAGGATATTTGATGAAATAATAGATCTTTTGATTATTGTTTCAATTAAGTTAAATGGAACCTAAGAAAGTACATTGTGATATGTCTAAATCTCGTATTCAATCTAAAGGCACATTAATTGTGCATAAGGTGTTTCTTTTGTTATGCAATTAAAGATAATTTGAACGAGAAAAGACTTAATGTACAATGTATCCTTCATTAATCCACATTCTAAAGTTTGCTTCTCAATATGAGTAAGCTAGTTTAGTTTTGTACCACTTAAGTATTTCGTGAGTAAGTTTTCTTGTTTTGCCACTCACATAAAGCAATCAAATTTTTAAGTGGTACAAGACATATGAATCTAACTCAATTTTGTTAAGAAATATGGTTGACTACTCCTCTTTGTCAATAATGTGAGAAGCAATGTGATTTATTGTTAATAGAGTTTGTGAATTGAGTAAAACCCACATACCTTATGGATTTTCAGCTTACACTTTGGGGTTGTCCAACTAAGGTAAGACTTTCATGTCTATAAGTAAATTGGACTAAAGATTGTGGGTAACTACTCATTCAAAATTCTATAGCTTTTTGTTAATAATGAATTTAAAGTTCATTTGAGGAAGTTGAGCTTGAGTGGGAGATAAAATTGCATTATTTAGAATGCATAAGGTTGCATTATTTAGAATGCATATATGGTCCCAAAATGCAAACTCAACCACCTCAAATACATATACATGAAGCTTTAATGAAATTATGTATGAATTGACATTTTGAGGTCTTGTCAAATTGTCTATAAGTCCGAGTCTCATTGTTCATAAATGTGGCTCAATGTTCAAAAGACAATAATGAGAGACATAAGGTATGTCTAGTCAACATAATTTTTTTATCTAAATAAGGACTTTGGTTACAAGAGGTTTTTATTTTGGTTTTGATGAGAAACTCTTTGTAATCTATGTCATTTTGAAGTATTTGATATTAAGTTAACTCCCTCTATGATATTACAATTATACTAAGACATTATCTCATTCTTTTTCGAGATAAATAAAGTTAATAATTGTATATACTATAGATTGAGTGGGATACTCTTATGAAAAATTAAAGTATATATTTCATTCATTGTCCTAAGAATGAGT
The DNA here is from genome assembly GCA_902706635.1 of Striga hermonthica. Classification (NCBI taxonomy): domain Eukaryota; kingdom Viridiplantae; phylum Streptophyta; class Magnoliopsida; order Lamiales; family Orobanchaceae; genus Striga; species Striga hermonthica. Next base: position 16,542,666 of record CACSLK010024540.1, on the reverse strand, counting down.
ATAAAGTTTAGAACATACAAAAGATATACATATGGTTGGTAATCTTTTGTATTTTCAAGAATGAGTCTAATGTTTTGAATAGACAAAAGATATACATATGGTTGGTAATCTTTTGTATTTTCAAGTATGTATGTATTTGGATTTCACATACATGTAATTATTTGACAAATGATTGAATATTGATTATTAACCTTTTGAATGCAGCCAAAGGGTTTTTAAAGTTTTGTTTGAGAACAAAAGAGAGTTTACACTCACTTAAAAATTATTATTGGATCATTTGGGAGATCATTTGGAACTCTAATTTTGAGTTTATGGGATGTCTGTAAAATTGAACGATCCAAATTTAAGTCAAGCTACATTAAACTGCTGGTTGGAAGAACTAATTTGGAAAGTGCCAAGCAAACACTTCAGTTTATTCCTCTTTAGCAATTGAGATTTAGCTTTTCTGAAGGCATCTTATAAGGCTAAAGGTTATGGTTGCATAATATTATCACTATGTTGCATGTTGCGGATGGTATTGAATACCACTAAAGTTTATTGTGAAAATATTAGTTTACCATTTTTCAACAACAAAAATTGTTCATAAAGTTTCTTGTTACTAAGGATAAAATTCATGTTGATGAATTTTTTGTTGAACACATAAGAATGAATTTATGCTAGCAAATTCATAGCTCCATTATAAGGTATGCTGAGGTATTAACACTTGAAGTATTTTATGAGTATATCGCTCATATAAGTGTTACTATGGATAGTGCCTTGGTTTAGTGGGAGTTGGTGTTCAATGTTTTCTTGAAGTTATCACTTCAGTTTTCTGCAGAATAAAGTTGATGGTTCTGATTCGTTATGAATCACTAAAGTTTTTTATTTTTGTGACTTCATGTTACATTCATGGATTGATCTCAATAATGATTTAAAGTTGGACCAGTTGGAAATAGACATGTTAAAGATCACATTGCATGTAATTTTCATGCCACTCACCATATTTGATCTATGTCATTGAGTGTACTAGTATGGTGACTTCCGGGGTTTATCCACGATTTGTAATGTGGTGAAAGCCGCGGTAGTTTCATTGCTAGTATGTGAGATGGACCAGATTGTTTAAGGTAGTCTGATTATGAATAGCATAAAGTTGCGCAATTAAGGAATTAATATAATTGCTTCGGAAATAATATGTAGCCCAAGTGGGAGATTGTTAGGAAATATTTTATTTGCTATGTATAATCTAATTATGGGCAACATATTATATACAATTATATTATATTAGCTATTCAATTAATTAATGGACTCAATTAAGTGATCTAAATTAAGTAGAGTTCATGGGCTACATAAATTGATATGGACTTAATGAGTGGATACCTAATATTACTAGGGTTAGGTGATAATGGGTGGTCTACCCTATTAGTATACAAAAACTCTCTTGGTTATGGTCTCCAACACACTAAATCAAACATAGTTCTCTCTTCTCCCCATCAGAATTGAGAATGACGGTCCCATATGAGGAATAAGACGATTTAGTTGAGGAAGGCCATAAAACCAACACCGTTCGTGATCGAGGATGTGTTCGTGATCCAAGTCGTGTTCCATGGTGATCGAATTTATAAATATACCTAAGGTACGTTTCCGCTATCTAGTTTGATCCTCGATTATTTAATATGAAAGCTCTTGGGATATAGCGATGGTTTTCGCATAAGGCTAATTCCAACATGTAGTTGTTAAAATTGATAATTTCTCCATATTAATCAACAATATATTATATTATTTAATTAAAAAGGAAGCATTTAACTAAATTTGTAGCTGGTCACATGCCCTCCCAGTGCGTACGCACAACAGTAAGTAATGCTAAACAAAAGTCTTCACGTCATTTCCTTGGATGAATTAATGTGGAGTACGTACTGTTCATTCGGTTTTCTGTTATGGTCAGCAAAGGCCGTTGAGTTCCTATTTCCTATATAGGTGCTGCGCTGTCCATATCTTCACTTGCCGTGCTGGCCCATAATTTCTCCGCAAATACTTAGATGTGCCCTGGCACACCTAGCAAGGTGTGCCAAGGCTTTTTTAAAATGAACATGTTACTTTTATAAAATGAATATATGTAAACATGTATATACATGTTCATTTTATAAAAGTAACATGTTCATTTTAAAAAAGTCTTGGCACACATAGCTAGGTGTGCCAAGGCACACGATAGTAGCACTGTAATTTCTCAACCAACTTGATGTGCTCCTGCACCTCGAATCGACCTTCCTCTAATCCTCAACCGTCTGATGCTCACAAAGACCTGCACCTCTCGGCGTTAAACCTCCGATGCTCAAGTCAGTAGATGATAGATGGAAGTTGTATGTAACGAGTAGTATTAGATATTGTATAGTGTATTAATCTCACATTCTTCCCAACTTACCTATTTATATGGGATTGTTAGAACATGTTTGTTTATAGAAATTTTTTGTTTTGTTTGGTTTTTTTGGTTTTGTTTGGTTAATTTTGAAAAATGTGGTATGTTTAGTTGTTAGTGGCATATTTGTTTATGGGCGAATCCGATCAACGGATAACATATGGTAAATAAAAGTAAGAGATAGAAAAACAAAGGAGAAATACGGATTAATTAGATTTTATTAAGCAATTACGAGGTTGGCCTCTGTGAGTGAGGTCGACACTTTTCTTACACTTTAAATAGTTACAGAAATTTATTACAGGACTCTAGAAAGAAAGTAGTAGTTGAGAGATTCAACAACCCAAAATAATAAAATAAGCTTTTATTTATAGTATCCTTAAATGTGACACTGTTCATGTACTGTTCACCGGTCTTGTCACACAGTGTTGTTGAAGGGCAGACCGGCGCCGCTCTGACAGTTATTAAATGCGATTTGAGGTTTTCTTAATCATTGTCTGTCAGGCATTTAATGCACACATGGTGGGCATTTAATACTGACAGACTTTATGGTCGGGCCAGATGCTGTAGGGTGGCAGGCTATGACGGCTTGTCTAATCGTCAATGATCACCCTCCAAGTGGCAGTATTATATTATTATCGAGCTCCGCGCTCGTCTCTGGGGTGGCCGCACTAGATTTACAGGTCGTCTCCCGTGCACAATGTCTTCCATATGCCTTTTGGATTCTTTCTTCAGCTCGCGTCTGACGAGGTCGGCATCGTCTTAGGAACGGGTTGGGTGTCGACCTCAGGGGTGGCATCACTCGACAGTGATTATTGTAGTCTCGAATTCAGCTCGGCAGTTGTACATTCGATCGGGTTCCCGGTCCGGCTTTTGGAGTTGTCTCCATCTAGTCTCTTTTCGGCTAACTCGAATGTCAACATACATGCCCCCGAGCTTGGACGAGAGGTCTCCGGCCTCTCGCCTAAGGTCGTCGTTTCAAGATATGTCCCGAGTTTGCCAGATCTCTTTTCGACTTATTTGTTTGCCTGTGAGCTCGGCTTTTCTACTTAACATTTGAGAAAATTTCTCTCTTCTTCTGGACTAGAACCCAAGCCGCCAGCCGACTTCTTCGAAGGGTCCGGTAGACCCGACTTGTATTCAAGTTTCTTGGTGGCGAAACGATTGAGAACGGCATCTCCGGAATATAAGGAAAAGATAAGTGATAACGAAATAAACGAAAAATCAATAAGACGAGGAATCTACGAGAATAATCCATAGCATGCAAGTGTCGAAGCCAAAAAAATTAATGCGACTTACCGGGGTCATCGAGACGAGGAAGGCTCTCATCGACAACAAGACCTACATGGTTTAGAAGGGAGTGATTTTTAATCAACCGACGAGCGCTCCATGTGTATTTATTTAGATCATCTACCATGGATGCGAATTGCTCCGCTCGAGGTCGTTTGAATTGCTTAACCTTCGAGGTTTTCCATCCATTCACAAAAGAGAACTGGCCAGGAGCAGGATGGATGAAAAAGTACTTCGACTTCCACTCGGTGACGTTGGAGGAGAGGTCTTCAAGAAAGGTCACTCTGAGGCGATGACCCAGGCAGTGGGCATCCTTTACGAATCGATACCGATAACAATAAAAAAAAAAGTCAAGTAGAAAGCTACCAAGTTTTATTGTGGTGACGACGATAAAAGCCACCGTTATGCGAATAGAGTTGGGAGAAAATTGGTTTATAGGTACATCATACAGACGGCTAAGCGTGAGTAGCTCACGTTGGACAGAAAAACAGAGGCCGAACATTATTTGGTCAATAAAAAAGGTGTAACAACCTCGAGGTGGGTGCACAAAATCGTCATTCAAACTGGGAGTGATTAACTCCCAGTCAGATCGTAGCCCATTGAACGACCTAAAACCCTCGACTGGGCATAAAAAAAGGGATTTAGAACATCTACTCTAACTAATGGACAAGCTATAGATACAATGTTGCAAGCCTCGAGAGGAGCATATATTGGTACAGGAAGGGGACTTGTTCTATATACAAGAATATTTAAGAGCCTAAGAGGTATACCTCGAGGAATAAGGTCGAGACGAGGACTGGCAGCTCGAGGAGAGCTTTGGAACTCACACGCCAGGCCGCCCGATAGCAGTTCCTGGTTGTATTCATCCCAGTCGATGCCAAAAGAAGAGACATCTGAATCAGGAGCAGGGTCCTCCTAGTAGACCGCTGGCCTAGGGCTAATTATCTTAACAGAATCGGAACTAGAGTATGCACCAATCTGACGAGCGAGGGTGAACAAAAAACAGGGTCTGAGTCAGAATCTAGTGAAATTCGAAAAAGTGATGATCAACACACGAACTACAAGCTAAAACGTCAAATGTTATAGAAAGCAAAGACACATCGACTAAAGAAAAAAGGTAGCCATTAGTCGACCGCAGGAGGAATAGTAAATCGACTTGAGATACGAGACAAATGTACAAAACCTTTGACTCGACTCGACTCAACCGAGAAGCAAAGGAAGGTTGAAAAAGTTATTTAGGCTTTGGATCTAAATCGATTTAGCATAATAAGATTATTAAGTCGACATGAGCCGAATCGTCGACAAACACACAAACAACGTGTAATTTATGTGCTGGAGATCTAATTTGAAAATTGCCAGAAAAAACATGAAAACTTCGGAAAACGCGAAGAACACTTATGAACATAAAAAATCCAGAAAAATAGAAAAATTCCAAAATCGAAAAAAGGACTTACACATGATGTCTTGATGAAAGTTCTCAAAAAGTCCAAGGAAGTCGCCGAAAATTACTAGTGTTGGTGCGTCTGCAGATGTTACGATTGTCGGAGGGTAGAGAGTTCGAGAATTCTGAGGATGCAATAAGTGATTGAAGAAAAAGTGATGTAGCGCAGCTTCGAACACAAGGGAAAACAAGAGATGAACTCTTAAATTCTGTAATTTTATTCAACGATAAACTGTCTTCATAAGAGAGAATAAGGGAATAAATAGCCCCAAAATCCTAGGTTTCCTAAACAAGCTAAACAAGGGAATAATATCTAAATAAATATTAAATAAAAACATGGAATAATAATAAAAGCTTAGGAAATAAATAACTAGACTAAAGAAGGCATCCGGTCGTATTTCTGTAGAAACGCGATCGCGATCTCGTCTCCATCATCTCCCTCGGTTGGGAAGGATTCGCCATCGAATCCGGATCGATCTCGTCGCCGTCCGAATTATCACCCAAAAATGGCACGAGATGCTTAACATTGAACACATCAGAGGTCCGCAAATGTGACGGGAGCCGGAGACGGTAAGCATTCGAGTTGATCTTCTCAACGATCTCAATCGAGCTAATCTTACGAGCCGACAACTTATTGTAGTCATGCGCCAAGAAACGGTCCTTGGTGAGGACTGCCCAAACAAAATCCCCGACATCGAACTCCACATGACGGCGACGGGAATTCGCCCGCTTTTTATATGCCGTTGTCACCTCCAACAAACGCGTGCGGGCCGCGTCATGAGTGTGTTGGAGGTCCGGCATGAGGTCCTCGACCCGGCGGTCGGCGCCCTCCCCCGACGGTAGTACGATCAAGTCCGCCACCCCACGCGGTCGAACCGCATAGACAACCTCAAAAGGAGAAAATCCGGTTGCCCGACTGAGAGCCGAATTGTGGGCAAACTCTGCCTGGCTCAGCTTATGATCCCAACTACGCAAGTGCTCACCGACTAGACAACGCAACAAGTTGCCAAGGGAGCGATTAACGACCTCTGTCTGACTGTCCGTCTAGGGATGATAAGCGCTACTGAACTCCAACTTCGTATTAGCCAGTCACCACAAACTACGCCAGAAAAAGCTAAGGAAGCGAGTGTCACGGTCAGAAACAATAGACGTCGGAAGACGATGCAGACGATACACCTCGCAAAAGAAGAGCTGAGCCACGTGAACGGCGTCGGCCGTCTGCTTACAAGGTATAAAGTGGACCATTTTCGAGAAGCGGTCGACAACAACAAGATAGAATCATGGCCCCGCTGAGTCCGGGGCATGCCCAAAACAAAATCCATGCTAATGCGCGAGGGAATAGGCAAGGGCCGATAAAGCCCAGCGTTAAAAGCAACGCCCTTAGAGACCTGGCAAACCTGACATCGCCCAACAAAATGCGAAACATCACGACGTAAAGAAGGCCAGGAAAAAGAACGACTTACCAAAGTGATGGAACGATCACGCCTCACATGCCCGACCCCATGCAAATCAGCCACGACCTTCATGCGAAGGCTACACTCAGGAAGACATAACCGGACCCCACGAAATAAGAACCCGTCAGAAAGAGTATAATCCTCAAAAGGACCCAAAGAGAGGCGTGACACCAGGGGCCCGAAGAAGACATCAGAAGCATAAAGATCTCGCGGTAAATCAAATCCGACAACTGAGACGCACATGTCAGTGAGCAACAAAGAGCGACGACTCAACGCATCCACCACACGGTTAGAAGCACCCGAGCGATGCCGGAGAACGAAGGTAAAATGTTGCAAATAAGAGGTCCACGTCGCGTGGCGGGCAGACATATTGTCTTGAGAAGAAAGATGGCGCAAAGCCTCGTGGTCGGTAAAAAGGATAAACTCACGCTGAAAGAAATAGTGGCGCCAATAACGAACAACATGATACACTGCATAAAAATCAACATCATAAGTGTTGTATCGCAGGCGAGGACCAGACAACTTCTCACTGAAAAAGGCGACTGGGCACCCAGTCTGACTAAGAACCGCACCAACGCCCACCTTAGACGCGTCGCACGAAAGCTCGAAAGGGACTGAAAAATCAGGAAGAGCCAGAACCGGAGCAGACGTCAGCTTATAAATGATAAGATCAAAAGTTGTCGCTGCCTCGGGGGTCCACTTGAACGTCTTGCCGTGAAGACAGTCCGTAATCGGGGTAGTAATGGAGCTGAAGTGCGAAATGAAACGATGGTAAAAAGAGGCCAAGCCGTGGAAGCTACAAGCCTCGGTGAATGTGGTTGGCGTGGGCCACTCGCGAATAGCGGCGACCTTACCCTCGTCGACGCGAATGCCATCAGCCGAAATAAAGAAGCCCAAAAAAAGAACCGAGTCGACGACAAAAGAACACTTTCGGGGCGCTGCGAAACAACACTCAGCCCGTAAAATCTGAAGAACATAGCGAACATGAGTCAAGTGGTCCTCCACAGTCCGACTATAGATAAGAATATCATCGAAATAAACGACGACACATCTCCCAATAAGGTCTCGCAAAGCCTGGTTCATCACGCACATGAAAGTACTGGGTGCATTCGACATATCGAATGACATGACAAGCCACTCAAAAAGACCCTCACGGATCTTAAAAGCAGTCTTCCATTCATCTCCCGGCCGAATTCGAATCTGATGATAGCCACTCTGTAGGTCCAGCTTGGTAAAGACCGCGGCCCCATGCAACTGGTCCAACAAGTCGTCAAGGCGTTGAATAGGAAATCGGTAACGGACCGTGATCTTTTAATGGCCCGACTATCAACACACATCCTCCACGAACTGTCCTTCTTTGGGATGAGTAAAGCGGGGACAGCACACGGGCTCAAGCTACGGCGAACAACACCACGCTGCAAGAGTTCCTCCACCTGATGACGTAACTCCTCATGTTCTGCCAGACTCATCCGATAATGGAGACGGGTCGGCAGAGAGGCACCCGGCACCAAGTCGATATGATGTTGGATGTCCCGAAATGGTGGAAGGCTTGAAGGTAGCTCCTCCGAGAAAACATCAAAAAACTCATCAAGGAGCGGCCAGATAATAGACGGAGGGGAACCATCGGTGTCAATGTCAGTCCCCAAAAGTAACAGGACAAATGGCGCCGTCTGCAACTCACACACGAAAGCTGCACGAGAGAGAAAAAGAACCGAAGAGGAATTATCAGTAGATAAAGAGCGAGGAAGGATGGAGTACCAGCCGAACTCCCTCAAATAAAAAACTGTAAGTGTTGAGGCGCCCATCATAGACCACAACACAATCATACTGCCAAGGGTGACCCGGCAAGAGATGACACGCATCCATAGGGACAACATCACACCATGTCGTGTCCCAGAACTTAGGCCCGATAGAAAATTGCACCAACACCCGCCGATCCGCAGTAACAGAGTTGCCACGTTGTATCCAAGCAAGAGTATAGGGGTGAGGATGTGGCTCAGTAGACAATTTAAGGTGATCAACGGCCTCCTGAGCAACCACGTTTTCGCACGAACCGGTGTCGATAATGAAATGACATACCTTACCACCCACAGTACATGTTGATTAGAAAAGGTTATGGCGCTGGAGAGAGTCCTCAGAAGAAGCCTGGGGTGCAAAACATGCACGTCGGATGACCAAAGCCATGCCCACATCACCCATCAAATGCTCCTATAAAGGCTCAGGCTCCTCGTCAAAAACTGGTGGGCCCTCGTACGCCAATCCATTGCTACCCTCGAACTCAAAATCCGTGACCAAGGCACGAGACCCGCCCCCCGACGAGGACAAGCCGATTGCCGATGGCCAGCCTCGCTACAAGAAAAGCAACGCGGGCCAAATCCCAATCACGAGCCCTCAGTTGCCTACGCCGGACCAAAACCGACAGTCGCGCTCGATCCACCCCCTGCCGTAAAACCCGACGACCCTTGTGCGCCGCTCCGACCGAAAGGCTGGCCGCCTACCGCCGCAGACCGTGAAGGACCAGCCGCTGAAGACGTCGGCAGAGCCCCACGCGGTTGAAATCCGACCTCAGGCACAGGTCGACCACGTTGTTGCTGCTCGATGAGTAATGCCCGGTGGTGAGTGGCTGAAACATTGTCTGGCGCGAACATGTTCAACATGTCACGAATGTCGACCCTCAATCCTCCCACATAACGAGATACCAATTGAGCCGAAGTGTCCCGAATTTTAACCCAATTAAGAAGACGATAGAAATCATTGGTGTACTCGTCGACGGACCGAGCACCTGTGCGTAAATTTTGCAATTGCTGATACATGGTACTCACATAATTGAAGGAAAGGAATTCTCTTTCAATGTGTTTCCGAAATTTGGCCCACGACTTGATTTTAGGCTTGCCCATCTGTCGTCGGGACTCCGTAATGTGCAACCACCAAGCGATGGCACTCCCGCGCAAACGTGTGGCGACGAGCCCCACGCGATGGCTGTCCGGGACCTCCTTGTAATCCAACACTGACTCGACCGAGCCCAACCAGTCGAGAAAATCCGCTCCATCGAGACCTCCCGTAAATTCAGGGATATCCACGCGAAAGGCCGCCTCCCATCGCCGTTCCCCCAACGCCGCCTCCTCCATTTGCGGCTCTTCCTCGGTGAACGGATTGAAATCCTCCTTCGTGGCATCAGAGTCGGCGCCGCTCTCCTCCTCACACGGCTCGCGCTGCCTGCCCCCCCGTGGATGACCGCGACCCCCGCGCCCTGCACGCAACCCCCCGCGACCGCTGGTTCTCCCATCAAACCCGTCGCGGTTTATGTCGTCGCGATTCGCCATCTGCTGGAGAAACATCCGCATATCCGCCAAGCCCTCTGTGAGGTCGTCAATTTGCCGACCAAAACCCTCGTTTTGGCGCATGAGGGAAGCAATCGCTGCGTCCCGTCGCTCGTCGGCAGGATCAGTCCTCTTCGGAGGCATCGTGGATCGTAGCTGATTCTGATTACCAACTGATGTAGTGCAACTTCAAACACAAGGAAAAAAAAAAAAAGAGATGAACGCTTAAATTCTGTAATTTTATTCAACGATAAACTGTCTTCATAAGAGAGAAAAGGGAATAAATAGCCCCAAAATCCTAGGTTTCCTAAACAAGCTCAACAAGGGAATAATATCTAAATAAATATTAAATAAAAATATGGAATAATAATAAAAGCTTAGGAAATAAATAACTAGACTAAAGAAGGCATCCGGTCGTATTTATGTAGAAACGCCATCACGATCTCGTCTCCATAAAAAAGAGAGGGGGTATTTATAATATGAGCCTTAAAACCCTAACACTAGGATTGAAGATAAGATCTAACGGTTGAAAAGAGGCACATAATGTGAGGAGGCAGATGTTGAAGCGGCGCTCATCATTATTCGAATTTTGAAATTCTAAATACGAAAAGGTGTCAGAAGGTCAGGAAAGATTATCTGAAAAACCCCACATATGAAATTGGATTATAAGATTGGATCACGAAAAGCAAGGTGTGAAGACAAGACGAGCCACCGTGAAAATAAATAAGGCAGGTATAGCGGTCGAGATAGTTTATGTCGATATTGAGGAAGGAGCGACCGACAAGACCCGGAGAGTGTTTGACCACCAAATTTACTCTTAAGCTTTAGGTCGCTTAGAGTAATTTTTGGAGAGGACTAAATGATATAGCCATGCTCTGATACGTCGATTCAAGCGCTAGCTACCCGACTTGGTAATGAGTCGGGTGGTCATCATTACGATTGAAACACCGTAAAGTCGACGCACTGAGGTCGACTTTCCTTAGAGTCGACTTTGTCTCTTTATGTATTAATCATGCGAGTTGTTATCCTTAAGTCGACAACCCTATGACGACTTCTATCAGTCGATTACCAAAGTCGATCTCTGTCAAGAAGATGAGCTACTCGAAGAAGTAGGAGCTTATTGATGTATTACCATGAATGAGCCCTCAAGTAAACCTTTTACCACTCGAAGTCGACTTCTTATGCCTCGACACTCGAAGTGTTCGACGACTCAAGGTACTTCAACATATCTCAACAAGTCCTATATGCAAGGGTGAATCTTTATTGGAGAATAAGGAATCTTGAGCTAAGTAAGAGATAACTGGAATGTAAACTGACCAGAGTATTTTGGACACTTCATGTAAGTCGACCGGGGCATTTTGGGCATCTAAAGTAGGTATCTCTTTCTATATAAAAGAGCTAAGGTAATCTTAAACTCTAACTTACATTCTCACTACCCATTTCATATCTCCTGCCGTTGTGCCCAACAACTCTTTTCTCTCTTCTCTATCATTGATTTGAGCGTCGGAGGCTCTACGCCGAAAACACTTCCGGCGTTGAGTTCTTGCAGGTGTTTGCAGCGGTCTAGAGGCGATTTGAAGGAGGTTCGAACAGATCAGAGCTTACTATTATCAATTCACCCCAGACCTAGGTGGAGACCCATCACACACAACTTGCACAAAATGTACAATCACACATTCAAGCACATTCGAGACAAGAATGAAATCCCTAGCACTTGGTGGATGAATTACCTCATGTTGGGATTCAAATTCAAGTTAATGGAATGTAAGAAACTCTACGCCGATTAACCATAATAATCGGAAAATGGACAATTGATTGAAGGTGAAAAGAAAATAAAGTAAAGCTGCATGAACCAGCTGTGAGGAAGAAGAGAACAAATGTTGCCATTAATGCGCACTGTTTCATTTCTGTAAAAGAGCATACATATTTTGATCAAGAACCTTGCTTATATAAGGCTCAAACCTAAGAATGGATAAGTTTTTCCTAGTACAATATATCAATCAATAATAGCCATGGATCAAGATCAATAAGAAGACAAAATCGTAATTCAAAATCATGTCCAAGTCATGCAGCCACGTCAAGCACTTTCTTCATGCAGCTTTCTGTCATTTTGTCCATATGAGCTTGTGAAGACAATGTGGGATAATTAGATATTCTAACAGCCCCCCGCAATTCGAGCGAGGTGAGATTGGTAACTCCCAAAAGTTGTCTAAGCCGAGAGAAGAATCGTAGGCTCAATGGTTTTGTGAATATGTCAGCCAATTGATCACATGATGGAATATGTTGAACTGAAAGCTTTCCACTACTTATTTTGTCTCTGATAAAATGAACATCTAGTTCAATGTGTTTCGTCCTAGCATGCAAAACATGATTAGAAGCCAAAGCTATGGCACTTAAAATATCAACCCAGATCACAGGCACACTAGGAAGAACATGCAAAAGGGATCGGATCCAACTAATCTCAGCTGTTGTGTGGGAAAGACTCATATATTCAGCCCGTGTACTCGATCTAGATATAGCACTATGTTTCTTTGAACACCAAGTGACCATGTTACCTCCAAGAAAGACACAAGATCTTGTAACTGACTTTCTGTCATCAGGATCACCTGCACAGTCAAAGTCAGAAAATCCAGTTAAGGTGAGCTTCTTGCTTTCAGTCAAATGCAGACCATAGGTAGAGGTATGACTCAAATATTTTAGAATTCTTTTAACATTTTTCCAGTGAGTATCAAGAGGACATGCCATGAATTGACTGACTTTGCTGACTGCAAAGAAGATTTCTTGTCTTGTGATGGTTAAGTATTGTAGTGCACCTATAATACTCCTGTAAAAAGGGCCATTTACAGTAGGATCTCCAGTATGCTTGCATAATTGAGAAGAAGAAACCATAGGAGTAGGACATCCCTTTGCCTGATCCATATGAGCTCTTTTTAGAAGATCACAAATGTACTTGTGCTGGACAAATGCAAACCTTTATCTGTGTGATGGACTTCTATTCCAAGAAAATGATGAATGGCTCCTAAATCCTTGATAGGAAACATATTGCTTAGGATTGAAATTGTTCTTTGAATCTCAGCAGTATCATTTCATGTGACAAGGATACCATCAACGTAGATTAAAAGGAAAATTTGATGATTCTTGTTGTTCTTGTAGAAGAGAGAAGTATCGGCCACTGAATTTTTTAAGCCAAGAGAGAAAAGAGAGCCTTTGATCTTAGTAAACCAGTCCCTAGAAGCTTGTTTAAGGCCATAAATTGCCTTCTTCAATCTACACACTAAAGGTTTGCTATCATGAGAAAGAACTTCAAAACTTGGAGGTTGTTTCATATAAACCGTATCTTCAAGATCACCCCGAAAAAAGGCATTACTTACATCAAGTTGATTGATCTTCCAATGCATGGTAACAGCCAAAGCAAGAATTATCCTTATTGTAGTAGGCTTTACTAATGGACTGAAAGTTTCCCCTAAAATAAAAGCCTGCAGTTTGAGAGTGCCCTTGAGCCACAAGTCTGGCTTTGAATTTAGATATTGAATTGTCAGTATTTCTCTTGATCTTGTACACCCATTTGCTTCTTACCATGTTGCAGTCTTGAGGAGGACAAAAAAGATCCCAAGTATTGTCTCTGAGGAGAGAATTATACTCTTCTTGCATTGCTTGCTTCCACTTCTTGTTCTGCAAAGCCTCATCCAAGTTTGAAGGTTCTGTCTCATCCATTGTGCCCATGTAAGCCTTTGTCTTAAAGATGCCCCTTTTTAACCTGGTAATCATGGGATGAACATAATGATTAGTAGCAACAACTTCATGTATGGGGTCATTATGTTGAGAAGAATCATTCATTACAATAGACAGCTCAACATAAAGAGGAATAGTAGAGTTTGTATGATGAGAATTTCTACAATGGCTGTGATGAGGAGAAGATGACTGAGAAGACAAAGAGTTATGAATAAGAGAAAGAGGATTGGAAGTTTGAGCTTGTTGATTGGCATTGTCTTGAGTTGTATGAACAGGAGTGTTGTGATATACTTGAGAGAAATCAAGAACACAAGGTGAGACACTTGAATAAATGGGATTCGTAGGAGGTAAAGGATTTGGGGACTGAAGTTTTTGTTTGTATGGGAACTGCCTTTCATCAAAAATAACAACCCTACTGATAATGATTTTCTAGAAGGAAGAAGGACTTTACAGCCCTTATGGTGAGGGCTATACCCAATGAAAACCCCAGAATCTAACCTGAAAAGAAGTTTGTGTTTGTTATATGCCCTTATCAAAGGATAACACAGACAACCAAAGGATTTTTGCATGTTAAGGTTTGGTTTATGTCCATATAGGACTTCAATAGGACTTTTATTGGATAATTGTTTGGTTGGAACTTGATTTATCATCCCAGAAGTTCGTAGGTAAAGAAGATTGAGCTAACAAAGACAGTCTCATTTCAACCAAATGTCTATGCTTTCTCTCAGCAATTCTATTTTGCTAAGGAGTATGAGGGCAAGACACTCTATGTTGAATTCCATTATCCTGAAAGAACTTGGTTAATGATCATTCATTTCAATATCATCAAAAGGAATATTACAACTTTTTAAAGCTCTTATTACAATATCCTTAGTATAATGTCCTAATCCATTGTGCCAAGTTTCTAAATCACACTTCTCGGAAAGGAAAGCATCATTTGCACTAGGTTGAATATTCTTGGAAAAGGAAACAACATTAGCTTCACAATGTTTGAGGTTTTGAGGTTGATGATGAAGGTTGAATTGGTAGAGACCCTCCTTAAGAACTCCCTTGAGGAGGATTTGATGTGAAGCTCAGTCCTTGACAACACAAAAGTTAGAGTGAAATTCAAAAAAGACATCATTGTCATTAGCAAACTTAGAAACACTGAGCAGATTTTTTGTTATGGAAGGAACATGACGAAGCTTATCAAGTGATATAGCCACAACTAGTATTGCCGGCTCGACCGGTAGTATTTGATATAACATGTCAT
>CACSLK010024540.1:16490266-16525441 GCA_902706635.1 Striga hermonthica | reverse complement strand
ACTCTTGCTATATGAAAATTGAATTGGCACACGTTTCACCAGGAAACTTCTGGCCACCCTAAACCCTAAACCCTAAACCCTAAACCCTAAACCCTAAACCCTAAACCCTAAACCCTTGGCCAACAAAACTTGAAATACATATTTATTTTTGGATGAGAAGAAAATTAATAGTACTAACTCTTGCTATATGAAAATTGAATTGGCACACGTTTCACCAGGAAACTTCTGGCCAACACAACTAGAAATACATATTTAATTTTGGATGAGAAAAAAACTAATAGTACTAACACTTAATGAATGAAAATTGAGTTTGCACGCGTTTCACCGGAAAATTTCTGGCCAACAAAACTTCAAATACATATTTATTTTCAACTTGAAGAAAACTAATACTACTAACTCTTTTTGTATGAAAATTGAGTTGATACGCATTTCACCGAGAAACTTCTGGCCAACAAAGCTTCAAATACATATTTGGTAAGAAACTAATAATACTAACTCTTGTTGAATGATAATTGAGTTGGCACGCGTTGAAAATTCTAATAATTGAGTTGGCCAGCATTTTAACGAGAAACTTCTGGCCAATACAATTTTAAATTATATTTTTATTTTTTATTCAACAAGAAAATAATAATATTTTAAACATTTTTTTATGCTCAAAAAAGTTACAACTGATTTAATAATAAAAAAATTACATGCATTTTTTTCTAACCATAAAAATATACTTTTGTATTTTAAAAATATCGAAAACTTTTTTTTCTATATAATCGGCTAAGAGCCTAATACATATGTTTTGATTAGCAGGTTTTATTTAACAAAACAAATTACAGTTGATTTAAGGGTAATAATAATTTAAAAAAATTATTTGTTTATTTCTTTTGAAAACATTTTTTCTAACAATAAAATTGAGCAGTTTTAATCAAATTGATTCAATTATTTTGTTTGACATTTTTTTATAATAAAAAATAATACACAGCTCTAATTTTGAAACAATAAAAAATTTTATGGTCATTGTTTGAATCAGAGATTCGAAATAAAAATAATCTCCATATTTAAATTGTTTTAATTGTAAAACGTGAAGTATCCAATATTTAGATAAATTTATCACATATCATCCCCTACATTAATGATTTTTTTATATCAAAATACCAAATCAAATTTTTACGGTCTTTGTTTAGTTTCAAAATTCAAAATATCTTAATCTTCATGTTTACATTGCTTTAATTGTAAGACGTGATGTATACAAGATTCAGATAGATTTATCACATCTTCCATAAATTAATGATTTTTTTAAAAAAAAAAATTAAAATACCAAATCCTAAAGTTGCGGTTGATTCAATTATTAAGCACTATTTTGCGATCATAGATTCGGGTTATCTTCAAACTCAAATATTAAATTGCAAATATGTAGATATGGACATATTAAATACATATGATCCCTAAAATGAAGGATGTTATTCCATTAGAAAACACAAAGTATGAACTTAAGATGTATATTTATCATGCACGTGTGATAATACAATTTTATAAGCTATGTAATTCATATTGGTTACTCGTGCATCGCACGGGATACGTAGTTTGTTTAAATATTTAATGTATCTTATTTATTTAGTTTGAATATATTTACCTACTTTACAATTTTCACTTTTATTTTCAATTATATTATTTTTATTATTTGATATGTTTTAATTTTATATTAAGTTTTTTTATAATGTAAATGTAATTTATCATACAATGTTACGTAAATTTTTCTTATTTATGATGTTGTACAAGTGCTTATAGTAAGCCTGGAATAGAGGAGTTGAGAGGTGTAAGGACTCGTGTAGTAAGGTGTTTGAGGGCATGGGACGGTGGAATGGTAAAACTTGGAAGTGGGTGTAGGATAGGTTGATATGAGGGTTGGTAATTTGTGCTAGACTGCTTTTGGGTTGTAGTGTTCTGTGCGCTAGTATGGTTAGAGGTTGGGCCAGTTATTTAACTCAAAGATGGGGCCAAAATTTGGAAGGTTGGATTGATGGCATGAGCCCAAGACTTCCTACAACTATGTGCAATTAATCAAGGTCACCATACCACAAGCCAATAAATTTACTTATTTAATTTTAATGGCATGTACCATATAATTATAATTCCATTATGATTATTTAATTTAATTTTTCTCATTTTATTTTGATTAATTTTTTCATAATATTTTATCATACAATGTTATTATAAATTTATCTTATGTTATTTTATTAGATTTACTAACTTACCCAATTTACTTTATTATGTAACTTGAATTAGAAAAATATATATTTTATTATTTTTATTTTTATTTCTATTTTTTTACTTATTTAACTTATTTTTAACTCCTAGGTAACTTTTAATTATTTAAACATTATCATTACTTTTATTTTAATTAATTTACATAAAGTTGTTTTATTTTATCTTATTTATTACAATGTTTTTATTTTTTTACATAGTTGTTTTTATTTTATATATGTAATTGATTTAATTTTTTTATTGTATTGTATAGTATTTAGGGTATATGATGCATATTGGTGTGTTCAACATTATAAAATAAGTGCTTGTGTTAAATTCTACATTTTAATTTTTGCAATAGAACTCAAAGAATATAGAAATAAGGGCATTACAGGTCCAGTGAGGTATTATAGAAAACAATGAGAGATATTTAGTATTCTCCAATATCTATGAAACATTAAAGGACTACCAAAACCAAAGTCCACAGCATGGAAGTTAAACAGAAAGCAAGGTAAAAGGAGCTAGGCATAAACATAAACTTATGGAACCTCTAATACACACAAAATATTTAACCACTTAAAGGAAATGACTACACGGAAGATAACACAGAAAACAAATTCCTATTGGAACCCTAAGCATTACCCATAATCAAAGTCAGTTAGCCAGCCATTTAAGAAAAACACTACAAGTCTACGACATAACAGTGCGAGCAAAATGAACAGAAACTAACAAACAAAATTAGAGCACAAGACAGAAAAAATGATAAATTCAATGTAAGTGTCAAAAGCACAGGATTGAGAAAATCACCTTCACCCTTTTTGTCTTCGGAGATCGCTATGGAACCACGGGGATGGGCCCTACCTTGCAAGGTGGCGCCTTTGTTTTTCCATTGATCTCGTCCCGAAAGGAGCGGCTGGACATTGTCGTAACAGGATGAACTCGGGGCAGCCTTGTCCGCCGTAGATTTTTTCTGGCCAGAATTTGTTGCCTTAGGATTTTCCAGTAGATCTGTGGATTCCAGTCATGTTATCGACTGATAATATATAAAAATAGCATTAGTTACATATGAAAGAGGTGGAATCAAAGCGAAAAACAACAAACAGCAAAAATATAAATAACGGCTAGAACAAATTCTTTAATAGAAAAGAGCTGAAAAACTAAAAAAAAAAAAAATTCTTTACATTAATAAATATAAGTAACAACCACACAAAAATAAACTCCTAGCAGACACTAACAACAATCACACAAACAGTAGTAACGACAGTGGAAACAACTAATAATAAGGAAGAGACATTTTACCTGATTAGGTAGCTCCATCAATATATGTATACTCATCTTTCTTATGAGGACTACACTCTTATGTATATGGTAAATATTATAGAACCAATGTATCTTAAAGATCAACCAAGTTCATACAAATAGCAACAAGAATGACATAGCCAGTAAAAGAATATTCAAATGCAAACATATAGGTAAATTGCTAAATACATTCCACAGTGACCAAAAATTAGAAACACCAATTTCTGCATCTCATCTCGACAAATTCCTATAAAACATATTATTACATATGTAACAGAAGGAAAAGAAAAGATGAAGTTACCCTGATAATTTCATAATTGTTACATCCTACTTCTGGTGAGAGTCTGCCCAACAGGCAATATTTGTGCCCAGCCTGAAGCCTCAACACCTTCAACCCTGCAAGAGCAGCCCGCGCTTAGTCTTCTGAGGGATCATTCTAACAAATACATATAATATTTTAAGCAAGTATAAGAAACTCCACGTCAATTACTAGAAGAAATGAATCAGCAAATGAACAATATTTAAAAGGCCTCTGTAAATAACTGAGTATAATCTCTACTAGTTTAGCCCTAAATAAAGAGGACATAAAATAATTTTAATCATCAAAAAAGCAAAAACTGAGATGCAAACCTCAAAAGTTTAGTTTCATAATCAGAACCAAGTAAGGTTGTGTATGCTTATACTTGCGTGATTTTGCGTGTTCATAACTAAAAGTTATAAGTTCACCATGTGTGGCATTGAACAATAAATATGTTTTAGAAAAAAAAAAATCAAGTTTGTGAACTGTAAACGTGAGAATCCTTGAAATTTATGTTAAAAGGTAGAAAGAGAGGGAAAAAAGAGTAAACTTCGAATCACAAAGATAATATCCAAAAATAACTCTCATAATGAAATTAGGATCTAGAGAAATGCTATTCACATTTTAAACGGCGTCACAAGTATAAGACTATTGGTTTATGATGCCAAAGTAGTATATGGATGACGACTTGAAGATAAAAAAAACAAATATATTTCTGCTTATGTATGTTTAAGATTTGAGGAATGAATCAATCAAGGAAACAAAACGATAAAAAAAATACATAATATCTGTTGCTTGCATCGGATGATGAAAATTTGTTTGTTTTCATCAGATAAATAAATGACTCCAAGTTTGAAAGATTTAACTGACAAATAAATGACTCCAAGTTTGAAAGATTTAACTGACAGAAGTTATTATAGAAAACAAATTATTGAGCACAGAGTCAGCATATTGAAAGCAGCAAGAGGAGTAAGGATTTAGGTACCAAATTCACCGAATGAGGCACTCGTGTCAAGGCAATAGGCAGATTGCCTGTGTCATTCTTATATGTAGAATTGTACTATACAGTAACATTGAGTAGATTCTCATAATCTCATTTGGATTCATAAAATCATAGGCTGCAAAAATCAAACAAAAAATGAATTAGATAGATGATTCACACTAGAACAACCTTTATTACACTGAAGTACTATTCCGCCATAAACGCAGTGCCTGAATAGTGAACCATATGCAAATCATCATGAAACATTAGAATCCCATTTGGAAATCATTGAAATTAGACAAGAATAGTGAACCATATGCAGTTTTAAGTTATGAAGTGCACACCATCATCCCCATAACAATTTTCACAGAAGCAAAGAAACATGACTAACCAAAGCATCATCAGCTAAGTTGTGCAATAACTTTCTCTGCAATATCTTTCTCTGCACTTCGACCCTTCATACACCATGTCAGGTGCTTATCTTTCTCTGCAAGTACTGAAATTAGAGGATAAAGTCAATAACACATTACATTGCTGAAGGAATATATCCAAATCTGATCAAATACTGGAGTAATGTCAGTGGAGGATCTTGTGTGCGACCCATTGGTAAAACAGCTCGTGTGTCCTCTCGCGGTTGTTCTTGATGGGGAGCAGCACCGGCTGGAGCACCATTAACTTTTAATTTTCACAACCACCTTAACCTGCCCACACATCTCCCATCTGCATGTTATGTCTATTTTGTAACCATACAAATATTTATATTGACTGGTGGAATGAAGCATTTGCAGTAAAATATAGGAAAATACCTGTTTAAAGACTTTGGTGCACGGTTAAGGATTTCCTTGTACAGCCCCAATGTGGCATGGCTACTACCAACAAAAGTATATTTGATTAAGAGGCTGCCTTACATTTGGAGACATAAACCGGCATGCAAAAACATGAATCAAACTTTGTTCATAAACTTCCACAGGAACAATCATACAACTATCTATCCAATGAACAATCAATACTTAGTACTCGCACATATCTACCGAGGCAAATACAACAAAAAGTTTCAGGAAATTAAGAAAACAATACTGATTTCAGTCTCTTTGATTACAAAAAGCCTCTGATTTCGAAAATTCCTTCTTATAATTGAACATAGTTACTACAGTACTACTTCTTTTCTCATCCAATGCATATAGTCAGAATAACGGGGAGAACAGCATCACTTGTTGAAAGCAAAAATTCAATACAATATAAAGACCAAATTAATCTTCGAATACTATCACGCCATCTCCACCACATGATCACATTCAGTTCCTAACCAACCAATGTAATTGCAGTCATACCAACTGTTACCTGCATTGGGCAGCAATCTTCCCTTTCCCCATTTTTAGGTCATTCCTCACAACCAAAACCTGCACCAAATTGCACACACCCAACAAAATGTTCAAATAAGCACAGAATTACAATTGCATTTCCAGCATTCATTTTCCCCACACCAGTAAGTTATTAAAAACAGTATCTGAACCAATACCATCTTAAAATACTCGAAAATATCAGCAAATTTTTCGACCTCGAGAGGCTAACTCTTAGCAGTTCATTTGCCAACAGGAAATAATATTTGGAAACAAGATATGTAACATCATCGGACAGCCAAACAAACAAAAAAAACAACATCTAAGACTCTGATAAGAAGCACATAAATAGTATGCATAAATAGCCTAATAAAATGTAGCATTGAAATAGGAAATATATTGTACCACTGAAAAGGATTGGGGTAAATCACACAGATCATAAAAAATGCCCAGAGAATAACTAATCGACTGAGCAAAACAAACAACCAAAGAGCATTCAGCAAAATCTGTCAACACTAAAATTTGAGGGAAAAGAGAGAGAGAGAGAGAGAGAGAGAGAGAGAGAGAGAGAGAAGGAGAACTCACAGAGACGGGCTTGTCGAGTAGCTGCATGCAAATGGAGCAATTGAACTTATCACCCAATAACCCCAAAAGCCTCCAGCATCACCATCTTTGTCATCACTGACATCACCATGGCCGCCGGCAGTCCCGCTCAAAAGCTCCTGCTGTTTCAACCCTTTCTCCCGACCTCGCGGATCCTGTCAACGAGGTCTCCTCCGCCGTGGACGACCGATTCAGTGGAGGCGCAGTCCCATTGGGCTGTCTCGGCTAGGGTTTCCGGGGGAGCGGCGAGACAAATGATGTGCCATGGCGTTGCGCGCGTCTTAAGGAGAGCGTCTCTCCTTTCTCGCCGCAGACCGCGCACACGCTGTCGCCGTCACAGGGGAGTTGGGCCACCATTGCCGGCTGACTTTAGATTTTGTATAAATTTATAATTAATTAGTATTGTTGTTGGTATATTATATAAGCAGCAGTGAAAATTGGAATGTGGAGTAGTGCGATTGGAGGGAAAAATTGGGGAAGTTTGGCGCCTACTTGAAAATTGGACCTAAAATTTTTGTTTCCCTTATTTTAATAACTAGTATGTGACCCGTGCGATGTACGAAAAAATAATATTACGATTGTATTATAAATTAAATATATAAATAACATTAACCAAGATTCATCATTTTTAAATTAAACCGTGTTTGGTCACAGTCCGACCGAATGGATCGGGAATCGATTTATAACCAATCTAATTCGCTTGAATAAAATATTTGCTATCGAATCCGTCAACACCAGTCGGTTGAACTGGTAGGATGGATACGATTTTCTAAATAAATTTTGCTACATTTAAAATCATTTTAAATAAAATTACATATTTAAATAAAATAGAGATTTATAAATTGTTTATCAATTAGTTTAAATATTTAAAATTTTAAATTGCTTAGATATTTAAGTAACACATCTGATTTGAAATTATTACAAAAAGTACTATATATATATATTAAAATATTTATAAATTAAAAATCTAAACAAGCCACAAATGATTTAATAAAATAACTTGATCGTTTCGATGATGATCTGGTTCTGAAAACCTTATATTTATTGTACATTATTATTTTATTCACGTAAATTTTAATAAAATGATATAAATATTTATAAATTAGTAAACATGCTTTTGTAAAAGTATTGTTAATACGATTATTTGAAATATGAACTACATCACATTCACGTAATAAAGTATTTTTAATATTAAAATTTAAATTTAGGTTCAATAATCGATTTGGTTTAGTCAAACTGATACATAAATTTGACACATAAGACAAACTAAGTTGTGTGAAGTTTTTTTTTTTTTTTTTGACTATTT
This sequence comes from Striga hermonthica, assembly GCA_902706635.1. NCBI lineage: Eukaryota > Viridiplantae > Streptophyta > Magnoliopsida > Lamiales > Orobanchaceae > Striga > Striga hermonthica. Next base: position 16,517,378 of record CACSLK010024540.1, on the reverse strand, counting down.
TAAATACCACCTAAAAGTAATTCAATCAACTTGGGCAGTACCCTAATTCAATCACCCAATTGATTCAAATAAATTTCTTTATTTTTTTAAATATATTCTATTTTACGAAATAAAAATATTTTATGATTCATATAAGAAATGGTTACACCAAATAATAGTATATTAAGATTGTAACTTATATATATAAAGATGAATTAATTATTTTTACTTTATGCATATTGATGAAAATAAACATAGCAATTTTCAAAAAAATATTTTTAGCATTCAATATTTTTTTGAAAGGCACAAATATAAAGACCGATATTCTAAAACTTTTGTTATATTTGGAATTGAGATTTTATAAACATAGAGACCGAGATTGTAATGTTGTTCGTTGGTTCTAAGAAAAAAATAAAAATAAAAACATGTACACTTAATAGATCTTAGCTGGAATTTTTAAATAATAAAACGAACCAAAACCTAAAGTTAAGGTGGCATTTAATGATGTATGATTTTTAAAGAAAAAAATAAAAAAAAAGAAATAAAACTTACTATTTATGGCTTGCATTAAATTCTGACCTGTTTTTTTGCTAATATTTTTGGTAAATAGGTTGTCTCTTTATATATATATAGATATAATAAAAAAATATTGGTAAATTTATTTAAGAAATAGAAAAAAAGAATCCACGATTTTAAGGAAAGATGAAAATTGTACGGTGCATATTTTGTAAAAGGAAACTAGCTCTACATGGCGAAAAAACCCTACCCCCAATCTATGCTTCGTTTTCCTCAAATTTCAGTCATTCAGCCTTCCTCGGTGGTGAATTAAGCTCGGTCAGGGGTCGTTGAAGATCGCTCGTCCTTCTTCTTGACGGTATGCGCCTCTGATGTCGCAATAATGGGTCCGCGATTGATGGTGGTGCTCGAGGTCACGGTCGAGTTCCGGTGGGTGGTGGCATCTTCTCGATTTTGCAGAGGTATGTTCTATCTACTATTCTCGTCAGTGGGTTCTTGTGTTGCTGTGCCGGCGGGGTTCTGGTTTAGGGTCGAGGGTTCTTTTCGGCGGTGTTGGGCAGAGCAGACGTCATTGGGAGGGATGGGATGTCGGGTTGTTGCAGCATTCGTGTTGCGGTGGTCGGGATTGAGGGCCCATTTTAGTCTCTTACTCACCGACGAGTGGTGTTTGGCGGTGGGGAAACGGGTCCTATTGAGTTCGGCTAGTGGTGTTAGACAAATTCGGAGGGGCTTGTTGGTGCTGATGGGGCTCTCTCGGTCTGAGACGAGTCGATTTGGAGATTGGTTCGGGGCTCCACTTCTCCTACTGTATAGGCGTTTGTGCAGTTTTGGTAGTGAATTTTGGGGTTGGAATCTTTCTTGTGTCGATTGTTCACCGTTGGTTGGGGTTGTTCGTTTGCTGGGGAAGGGACTTTTTTTCTTTTCTTAGTCTTTCTTTTTGTAGTGTTTGTTTGTTCTGTCTGTGTTGGTTCTGTGTTTGTCTTCGTGTTTTAGGTCTGGGCCGTTGGCCTCAGTTTGCCCGAGTGTAACCTTATTATCCTGTTGGGATCCCACACTCGGGCATTACCCTGTTGGGGTCGTCTTTGTGTTTTTATTCTAGTTTTTTAGTGTTATAGTTTATTGTGTTCCCGAGGATTACTCTGTTAGGTCGGCTCTAGGCGGTCTGTTGACTGATGTCTGTTGACTGTCCTCCCACTTTTATTCAGCCATTGGCTGCTTGTATTTAGTCTTTGGCTGCTTGTATTCAGCCGTTGGCTGCTTTACACATTTGTGCGTATTTATATATTACCTCTATCGTTTCGAAAAAAATATATATATCATTTTTGAAAAGGTTGATCAATCATTGGGAAAGATCAATTTAAAAAGAAAAAAAAAACTAACACGAATTTCTAGTAAAAAAAATAAAATTCAATTATTGAAAAGATTCCACGATTTCTCAATTGATTTGAAAAATGAATCAAAATAGAATGAGTTGGATAAGGCATAGATGATGAACAAATTTTGAAATGAGTTTGATTTATGTAACCCATTCAAATCTCAAATTTTAAAATGGCACATTTTTTTGTAACATATTCCTAAATAATTTGGATAAGACTTCAAATTAGTTCTTAAATAATTTCTTTTTTTTTTTTAAATCTTAAAACAGTATGTAAAAAATGTTTTCCTAAATTTTAGGATTACTATTTATAGTAAATAGTAATTCTTTATATATATATATATACAAATTTCATTTCATTATCTGGAAATTTGGAATACTTGTAATGTGCCTCGTAACATTTTTCTTTCTAATATTTGCAAGTAATAATGTTATAACTTGGCACATTTGATTCGGATAATTTAATTTAATTTTTTTAAACAACAATTCATCACAATTCACAATTAGGACAAGGTAGTTGTGAAAGAAATCAAATTATAATTTCAACGGCTACAAACCGCAATAAACTGCAACTTCAGCAGCTACAACATCAGTTCGAGAGTCCAAAAAATCATCTTATGACTTCCAAAATCTCAAGAATAATTCTAACAAATTCAAGATATCTGATATATTGAACCTTAAACAACTATTGTCTTCAAATTAAAGCTAGAATATACATGGAGGATAATTGAGCTTTTACCTCCTTCGGGAATCTATAAAAGGACAAAAGAGATCGGATTTGGCCTCGGACGCGTGTACCTCGGCTCCTTGCCTGTGCTCGTTGGTTGCTCTCGGATCGGCATCGACTTGTGCATGAATGGAGGGGACAGCCTCGACGGTGACTGCTCGTGGACAGAGACCTGGTTGGATGTTGTTTCTCGTTAATCTCTCCCTCGGCAGGTCGCGTGGCTGCGGGTGTCTCGACAATACTGGCAGCGGCTGGTTGGCGCGACGATGGAAAGGGCTCGCGAGCGGGGGTTGAATTGAATATGAGTGGCTAAATCCAATTGCTAGGGATAGGGGATGATGTTTTGGTTTCGATTATGATTATCGTGCTTGTTATCATTCAGTTTATGCGAGTTGTTTTAAAATAGAGTTTTTAATTAACTTGCTTGAATGTTGAATGTTGTTGAAGAGTGGCAGTTCAATTTGCAATTGATTTTCAATTGAATATGACTCATTCGGGTTTTATTTTGTTAATTCTTAAAGATTAGTCGATTAGTTCTCGTCTAGTCTAATTTAATCAACTCTTAGAACCAAGGTTTTAAATAGCGGGCTAAAACGTTTATGGCATTGTAGCTATAGCGGAGATTTAGCGGGATTTAGCGGCTAAATTGCACATGAATACAAATAGCGGCACGCTGCCAAAAAAAAAGTTATTTCTCAAATAGCGGTAACTTTAGCGAGCTATTTATTTCCTTGCTTAGAACCGTAAGTGGAGGAGTTGATCGATCAAGGCTTGCATAAAATAGGCTTGTTCGTATAAGTATTGCCTGTGTGTTAAACGACTCATTAATTTCATACTTTTTCACTTGTTACGAAAAATTATTGAGGAGAATCTCTGAACGAGTAGATTACTATAATCTTTTAAGCGAGTGATCATTCGCCCGTTGATTGTGTTTCGAACCAAAATAATCATTTGTGATTCCCTAGCTTCTTTATCATTGTTATTCACCGTTCTTGCTTTGAATTTTGCTTTCGTTATCTCAATTTTCTAGTTAATAATCAAAACCTATCTTTGCCTTTGGGTGTTTAGGAAGTTTCTTTTTATTGTGGTTGAATACGCGTGCATCAAAATCCGGCTAATGAGATCAACACCACAGTCTCCACATAGTGAATTAATACAAAACAAAATTCCGTCCCAAGTTATTCTATACATGATTACTCGATTCAAACTCCCTTTATCTACATACACATGCAAAAACTATAATCCCCCATATATATTAATCCAGAACGCGCTGAGCCTACGTGGCTGCTTCTGGTGCTTCGAAATCCTATGTGGCAAAATTACATGTTTTCTTATTAGGCTTTGGTAAATTTTAATTTAGTTCCAAACCAAAAATAATTAGGTTCGGATTACCATAAATATGTTGATTATTTATGGTCATGTTACATGTATTAATTGCATTTTAATATCATTCCTTATTATAACTATTGAATTGTATATATATTTTAAAAGTTAATAACTTTTGTATTTTTTATTAGTTTTACATATGCAATATATCAAATTAATCTTCTTTTGATGAGCTTCGATTTAACATCCATATTGTATGTATAAAAAAATAATTTATATTTATCTTTATAACAATAATAAAATTATTTTTAATATTAATTAAAAATATAAAATTATTTATCAACTAATATATTTATATTTCAAGTAGTTATATGATATAAGTTATAAAAACTAATATAATATAACACATGTAAGTCATAAGTAACACATATCATTCTAAAATATATAGTAATATATTTTTTTGTAAAAAAGTAAACTAAATTTAATATAGTTTTTTTATTAATTTTAAAATTTAAGAATAACTTTTTAACAAGCACCCGTGTAATACACGGGTGTTGTACTAGTGGTCTACTAAACATGAAATGATAAGCACGAGACCAATAAGTCAACTCCCCATTTATTATTATTATTATTATTATTATTATTATTATTATTATTATTATTATTATTATTATTATTATTATTATTATTATTATTATTAATGAGCTACTTTTTTAAATGAGTCGATTCGGTACTCGGTAAAAATAAATAATTTGCTACAACAGATATCACTCATTATGCTTGAGTTTTGATTTTATTATCCTTGTTCGTCCCTGAACAAGGGTTTAAGTTTGAAGGAGATGATATTAGTAACTTTTACATGCATTATGAGTGATAGATTATGGTGTTTGGCCGTGATTATTGTTGGATTGTGCACTATTTTCTTTAATTTAATAATCTATGATAGATATACTTATGTTGTTAGTTTTGCAGGAAATATGCCCGAGAAGCGTTAAAAATGAAGTCGGGATGAAAAACGATGAAAATGAGGTGCAGTCGATGACATACTGAGGTGTTTATTATATCAGACGAGTCGTGTGGTTAAGGAAAAAAAGGTACTTTTTCATTACGACATTTTCACATGAGTCGTGTGGAATGTAGCACTGGTCGTGTGACCTCACACGGGTTGAGTGGCAAGGTGGCAAGGTGGCACGGGTCGTGTGGACTCACACGAGTCGTGTGACCCAGTCGTGTGAGTCTGGGAGTCGCGATTGTTTGGAGATAACGTCACACGACTCATGTGGCTATATGACACGAGTTGTGTGACGCGCATACCACTTCAACGGAAATTAAGGTTCTTATGCGATTCTTTCTTATTTCAACCAATATTCGGCCTACACTATAAAAGGGATTTAGAGAACTCGGTTTTGGGACTTTTGACACTTTTGCAGGCCGAGAGAAAGCACAAAACGAACGAGAAATTTGAAGGAGTCGTGATTGAAAATTTGGGAACTAACGACGACAATAGTTCTCATTTATTTTCTCTTTTTCTTCTTCATTAAACTCATGAATTTATTTATCTTGAGATTTGAGAACATGTTTAGTTGCTAAACATTTTAGTGATTATAGGATTTTTGAATCTCATACTATTTTATAAAGTAATTTTATTTATTCATTTCGGTCTATCTTTCGTTTATCAACTTTTTGTGCTTATCTTTATTGTGTGAATATAAGACCCGTATTTGTGCATATTTGTAATTGAATTGAGACCTAGAGGATATAGTTGATTGCTAGAATTGAGAAATTAATAACGTAACAGAGACGAGAGGTTCATAGAATCGTGCTAGTGAACTAGAATCTTAGGAACTATGGAGTTAATTGTTCATCTTGAGGCCGAGATGAGATAGATACCAATTAATCAATGATTTAGCTTGCTCGAGAGAGAGGTTAAATTACTTTAGTGATTGTTCATACGATTGGTAGAATTAAATAAAGTTTGAAGAAGTACGAAATCTTTGTTAGAGTAATCCCGAGGAAACTTAGCTACTTTGTCATTCTTAATTTATTTATAACAAACATTCATTAGTGTTAGAATTTATTTTGCAATCATTCATTAGTTTGGAATTGAATCTCCAATTAAATTTGCACTAATATATATTTTGATACTTAATTATTTTAACAACAATCTATGTGCAATATGACCTTGATCTCCGTAGCTACACTATACATTTGCGGATAGTGAAATAATTTGTGAACAGTATAGTATCCCATATCATAATCGTTTTGCTCATTTTTGTGTTTTGGTGTTGTTTTGGTGTCTCGTGCTTTTTATTTCTCTTTTTATCTTTTATTTTGTAAGAATTGACATTCCAGAGAGTCATCGAAAAATAATCGTAAACTGGTCAGAAAATCACCAGAAAATTTCCCTCAGAGTTCTCGGTCAATCGCCTCGACAAAAGTCCCGAGACCTCGCTATCATCGTTCGCGCGCCCGAGGATATCGCGCATGCCTCGCGCCTGCCCGCGACGCCCAGCAACTTGCGGCCGTGGACGACACTTAGCCTGCCTCGCGAGTCCTCATGCATGCGCCAGCACCCGCAAACTCCACCAGTCGCGCCCGCGAATTTTGCATGCCATCTTCGCCTAGTTCGCGAGTGCGCTTTCCAGTTGTGTCAACACTTGCGAGGCTCGCGAGTGCGATTCCCAGTCGTGATAGCACTCCCGAGCGCCTTCTAGCCCACAAAAAAGTTCGCTCGCCTTGCGAGTTGCCTTCCAGCGTGCCCTAGCCCGCGAGTTCTGTAGCCAGCCCGTGAAATCAGCTCGTTTGGCTCGCGAGCGTCCACCCCGTGTACTTGCCTGCGCCCCGCAAAAATGCCACATTAGCTCGCGAGTTCAACCTAGCTCGCGAGTGTTTTTTTAATGTGTGTGTTTTAGGTGTAGGTATAAATACCAAGACTCTAAAAACCGAACCGGTCATCAAACCGGTAAAGCTATTTGGTCAATGGTTCATTGGTCAAACCAGTGATCGAACAGGTCGGACCGATTTAATTAATATATATTTTTTATTTATTTTATATGTATAATATATAATTGTATAATTTTTTCATCAATAGTTTTATAGTGTACAATAACATTTCTCAAATAAGAGTTAAATAATAGATACAATTGACATTGTTGAATATTGTTGGTAACGTTATTTTAATTTATTTTTTATACTTTAAATTTTTATCTATATTTAAGTTACGAATAAATACAGCCATAGTTTGTATTTTAATTTTTAAATCCAATTTTAAGTTTTTTATTATTGAGTATAAAAATAAAATTATGTGCATAACAATAACTTATTCAATAAATTGGGAGTAGAATTAAAAAGCATATACTTGGTTAATGGGTTTTTAATGCATGGTTTTAGCCAATACATCCGAATTAATAGTAATATGTTAAGTTTTACATGTAGGCCATCAAATGCACGTAAGCCCGAAAATGATGCCCCTTAACCATTTCCATACACATTTTACATTTACACCCTTAGTCACTATTTAGACAATTACACTCCATTTTATTTTCATTTATACCCTTTTTTTCAAATTTTTTATTATTTATTTTGTAACCGGTGTTTCAATTTCTTTTCCACAATCCTTCTCCCTGTTTCTTCTTATTTCCTTCTTCTTTCTTCTTCTTTCCTCGCACAACAATACTAGAACGTACCCCGTGCGATGCACGGGACAAAAATATTAAATGTATTATTTCACATGCTTTGTCCGTTTAAGTATATAAAGCAATAGGATTATCATCTATTTTTCATCTCTTTTAACCAACTTTAAGTATAATAAACAATAAGGTTATAATATATTTTGCACCTCTTTTAATCAACGTTATTTTTTTAGTCAAAATATTAAAATAATTAATATATTATTTCACTAACACATTTATCCTAATTTAAATTTGATTTTAATATATATATTTATTCCTTGATACAAGAGAGAATAACAATTTTACTTATTCTTGTTCACCATATAATACGTAATTATTATTTTATTATACACTTTATGTCATATAATATCATTATTATTTATAAAGTTATAAAAATTGTACGTCTTCTTTATATTTTTATTTTATGTAATGAAAAATATTTAATGCACGTTTGCATTATTTATTTATGTAATCAATTTAAAATATGTAAATAAATTTAATATTAAATAGTGTATAAATATTTTACAAAATATACACATGTTTTTCTAGAATTTAATTTTATATACTAATTAAACAACTTTGATTTAGAAAATCCAAAGAACTCGATCCCCTATATGATCAAGATTTTTCTAGTCTGCATTATAAGGATTTATGGTTTATTTAGCATACTCAACAATGAAAATATATTTTACAAGAATTTAATTATAGAAATAAATCAAAATAAAAAATGAAAAAATATAGTCATGGGTGCCAATAATATACAAATAAATGCTAAACAATAGTTAATATGTTTCAATTTTAAGTTTTTACCATTAGTAAAATTATTTATTGTATCTGGTCATTATCTCTTAAATGGTAAATTATATTCATTTGAAGAACGATTTAGCTTTTATATTTAACAAAATAAAGCTTAAGAAATAAATATATTGACAAATATTAATTCACCAATTTGATTTTGTCCGATTACTTGGAAAAAGAATTCTACCTAATTTGTATGTTTTTTCATAAATATTTTTGGATAAAAAGTGAATATTTGTGAAAAAAAACTAATATTATGGTTAGAACTTAAAATATGGTGTAATATTATCTTCACCAAAATATTATCAATATGGATCACATAAATCAATATTGTAATTCATTATAATGAATATCAATGAAAGTATTACAAATATTAATAAAATAATATTTGTCTTGACCAAAATATTATCAACATGAATTACGAAAATCAATCTTGTAATTTATTATAATAAATATAAATGAAAATACTGCAGATATTAATAATTTATTTAAGTAATTATTTGATCTTATTTGAGAACGTGTAAATAGAAGCAATTAATGCATATATAAAAAATTTCCAAAAATAGCATGCATTAAATGTTTCCTAAATTTTTGCTACTATTTTTAGTAAATGGTAATTCTTTTTATATATATATAGATTTCTCCTTTTTGTTTTCTCTCTTTTTTTTTCTTCTTCTTCTAAATTCAGGTGATATACTCTTTAAAAACAAAAAAAAAAAAAATTGTTATTATTTTTCTTTTTCTTTGTTATTATTGTTCTTCCCAACAATAAAATTAGGGTTTTTGTAAATCTATTATATCTCTTTCTTATGAATTTGAAGTTGAAATTCAAAAAATCAAAACATCTTTTACTACTAAGGTCGGAACCGCTCTCGACTCGCGATCGTTGTGGAGGGACTAAAGCCCCAACCTAAGTTGCGAACTTCAGAAGGAGATGATGGAGTATTAGCAAAAAAATTGGTACATGAATATAATTGTATATAATTCTTGTAGTATTCTAAGAGGATAAATTGTGGTCTTGTAGTTTCTGTACAATTCGTTTTAACTTTAAATAAAAACACTAAATTGGTTTGTGTTGTTAATTTTTTTTTTGTTAGTTTTGCTAATTTTTTTCTGTTTTATGGCATTAAAATGGGATTTGATTATTCTTTTGGGTGTTTGATATTATGTCCTTTTTCTATTTTCTTTTTCCTTATTTTCTGTTCAATTGTCGTCCGTTTTTAATTGGTTAGCCCGAATCTTAACTAAAAATTTGATTCAACTTTTGTTTATTCCTTGTTGTTTATATGTTGTTTGATAGGTGTTCTGTCGTTTTTCTTTTTTTTTTGTTGCTGCACCATTTTTTATTTTTATTTTTTTTTTGTTATTTTTCTCTTCTTCACATACATGATTCACATCCATGGTAAGATGTGCTTTTATTTTTTGGGTTGCTCAATAGACCACTTACTTTAAAATAAATTTTGTATGTACATTCTTTTATCATTATTTTTTTAATTCTTTAGGCATGTGTATTTGAAGAAGAAGAGGAAGAAAAGGGAAGAAGAAAGAAAAAACATGAAAGAAGAAGAAAAGGGAAAAAGAAGAAGATGCGTGAAGAAGATAGAAATGGTGTGGGGAAAAGAGATTGGAGAGAGTGAAGAGAAATAGAGAGAATGAAAAAAAAAAACAAGAGACGGGAGAGAGAGAAAGAAAGGAAGAGAGAAAAAAAAAATAGATAGGAATGCTCAAGAGAGAGAAATAAATGAATAAGGATGTTGAATTGGTAGTTTTTAAAAATAACATTGCGTCTTTATTTGATTTTTTTTTTGTCTGCCTATTTTTGTCTAATGTTTGGAGTAAATTGGGTATTGTGTATGGCTTGCAACTGTTTTGTAAAATCATTATTAAAAATGAACCGTTATAAAATTTTCCCGTTCTGTTTGCATGTAAGCCCAATAATGGTCCAGTAATGTCAGCAGCATTAGTTGTTTAGATATTCGACATCGAAACTCAAAGCAAAAAAAATTCATGTTATATAAGTGACTTTCTAATCATCCCTAAGCAAACTTTAGAAAGCCGCTTGCCGCGTGAACTGTCGTTGGTTTAGCGGTTGACCTAGTTTTCAACCGGTTCAAATGGTTTTATGCCAGTTTTGGGCTCCAACAATTTTATACCTCAAACTGAACCATTATGTTGGTGTGTTGTGTTTGCGGTTTTATACCTTAAATTGATTTTTCACCATCAAAGTTCATAATATATCTTAAACTAGTACAACACTCGTGTATTACACGAGTGCTTGCTAATTTTTTTTTTAAAAATTTAAAATTAATGAGAAAAATAGTTTGAAAATTTAAATACCTTTTATAAGAATATATATATTATTTTATATTTTTTATGATACTTTTTATTTGTGCAACTTGTGTTATATTATACTAATTTTTTAACTTACAATATATAACTACATTAAATATAAATATATCAATTGAGAAATAATTTTATTTTTCTAATGAATTTTAATAAATATTATTATTTTTTATTATTATAAAGATAAATATAATTTATTTATTTTATATATACAATATGGATGTCAAATCGAAGATCATCAAAAGGTGATTAATTTGATCTATTATATATGTAAAACCGATAAGAAATACAAAAGTTATCTACTTTTAAAATACATTTATAATTCAATAGCTTATTGAAGGAAACAAATCAAAATTTAGGGATATATTAGTCACTTAGTGTCTCACTGGGTTATATTAGTAAAAGTGATATTAAAATACATAAGTTAGCTAAATAATATTTATGGAATACATGAACCTAGATTATTAATTATTAATATATTAATATTATTTGTCCAAACTTAATTACGAAGCATGATTCTTCGCCAAATAGGATTTCGAAGCACCAGAAGCAGCCACGTAGGCTCAGCACATTCTAGAATTATATATAGGGAGGATAATGGTGTGCTGTGGCAAAAGAAATTTTGTGTAAGTCTTTTTAATAAAATATGGATTCTTATGCAAGAATTGTACACAACTACATTTATAATATAATTTCAAGCGAATTAATAAAATAAAATAAAGTATATATAATAGGTAAACTTAAAATAAATTAAATTAAATAATAATGCTAAAACAATAATAACAGCTTGTAATATATTAAACTAAAATAAAAATAAAGTAAAAAATAAAGTAAGATAAAACTTAATATAGTAACATGAATTGAAATTAAATAAATTATATAATTTTATTTATTAGAATAAAATTAAATTTAAAAATAAATAAAATTAAAATAATATAATATGTATTAATATACATTAAATAATCATAATAATCACAATAATAATATCAACAACAACGTTAACAACAACAACAACAACAATAATAATAATAATGTAACTTGAAATAAAGTAAATTAAAATAAAATTAGTAAAAAATAAATTAAAATTAGGTAAGATAAAATTAATTATAGTAGCAAGAATTAAAATTAAATAAATTTATAACTTTGATTTACAAAAATAAAAATAATTATATAAATTTGTAAATGTATAATAATATATTAATAAATGAATAATTACATAAAATTAAAATTATCATATGAAATTAAAAAAAAAAAAATGAATAAAACTAAAGTAAACTAGTTAAAATTACATAAAAATATAATATAAGATAATAAAATATAAAAAATGTTAAAGTAAAATAAAAATAATTATTAAAATAACTTATTATAAAATATTAAATTAAAATGAATAAAAATAATAAATTAATATAATAAAATAAAAAATATTATTTATCAAATAAATTTTAGTAGGATTTACTCTAGATTATAATATGAACAAAAAATAGAAATAAATTATCATTTTTTATTAAATGATTTTAAATAGAAGTAAATAATCTTAATTTCTAAATTTTGATTAGTAAACTATATTTTACTGTTATGTCATTGTATTAAGTCAAGAAAATAAATAATTTTTCTTTAACTAAGACAAAATAAGATGAAATAGAATGAATATTAAGATAGAATAATATGAAATAATAAAATTTAAAATAAGTAATAAAAAAGTAGATGAAAATAATTTAAATTATACAATTAATATTATATGTATAAATATATATATATATATAAGTTATTCTATTATTTGATTTTAGTTAAATTTATATAATTTAGTTTATTATATTTTAATTTATTATAAGTTTATAGTATATTAATTATTTTAACATAATTTACATTATGTTTTAAATTTAATTTGATTTATACATATGTAATGTCTATATTTATAAAACATTCTTATTTCTAACACACAACATAGCCTAGTGCAGTTGTAGCATGTCTCTTATTCTCCCATGAGGTGCTAGGTTTGAACCATGTGGTTTGTAAAATTTTTTTTAGCCAAGTTCTCGCGATATTTTCAAAATATCGTGATAAATTCAATATATCATAAATATATATAAAAAAGGCGGAGGGTATAACGTTGTTTTTGGCAAAAAATTAACACCGTTAACTGGAAAATATGCAACAAGTACTTAAATATAAGGGGGTCTGGTGCAGTTTTTAAAACACAGGGTAATAACGCGTTTATTTCGTATAATACAGGGGGTTTGGTGCTACCCCATTAAATAATGGTATACTATAATGAATGAAATTTTATTTTAGCAATTTTAATAATTATTTACGAGTTATTTCACTTTTGAATTTTTGTATTTATGGTTGTACATGCCATTTCATTCGTTTTTTTAGTCTCAAATTTGAATTTTAACATTAAAGTTTGTAATATACATTCAATAATAGTGTGCTTTGATGAAAGAAATTATGTTTGAATTTTTTAAACCATTATTTGAAAAAAAAAATCATTTTTAAATTATTATTTTAACAAGGTTATTACTAATTCTTAGATATAAAAGGGGTAAGAATATAAATAAGGGCACCCGCATTGGGGCGTTAAGACCCCTCGTTTAGGGATGGCAATGGGCCCCCGAAACCCGAAACTCGATGGGTAAAAACTCCATTAGGAGCCGGGTATGGCTATAATTTGGCCCCATGGATCTGTTAATGGGGGAAAAAGTCCCCCCATCGGGTCTAGCGGGGATGGGTCCGTTCCCCCTCCCCCCATACCCGTTAACCCATGGGTATAATGTACCCGATATAATTTGGCCCGATATATGTTTTGTCCCAGCCGAAAAGACTCAGCAGGCAACAACACTACTAATCCCTAGATATATAACTAATAAGAGGCAATCTCAAGAACTTAATTAAATATACAATATAATAACTACTTGTGTATTATTTTGTTTATCCCTAGTTATTAAATATACAAGAAAACTTAATTCATACTTGTGTATGAATTATTTTCAATATTTAAAACACTTTCCTTATTTTGTTTATCCCTAGTTATTGCACTACTTGTGTATGAATTATATTTTCACTACTTAAGTTATTATGTACACTACTAATCCCTAGATATATTTTTTCAATATAATTTGGCCCAATATATGTTTTTTGCTTCTTATGAATTAATTTAGATCGTTCGAGTTAGTTATTATATTCATCGGGTCTGTGTCACCCGATGGGTACCCGTCACCCACACGGGTGCCGGGTCTGGGGGAAATTGGACCCGCGACGGGTGATGGGGGCAGGTGACGGCAGGGCCGGCTCCAGAAATTCGGAGGCCCAAGACAATGTTTTAAGAGTTCGTTGTAATCGTATTTCTATATTTTAAGATTTTTAGTTGAACAAAAAATATTAAACATTATCAATAATAAATACGAAAATACAATAAATGTGAGAAACAAAAGTAAACTAAAATAACAAAAGTTTACAACATTCTCGTGTTCTTTTGTGCAAAAATTATCGATAAAGTCACTATAATCGAGTTTTACAACTATTTTTCCCGCATTCGACAAAGACAGATTTTAGAGTTTATCATTGAAACTTTATCTTTATCGTTCATATGATACATGACAATAGCAACTTTAATAACCTTTTATCGACTAAAAAAATAGATACATGACATTAGTAATTCTAATCACCTTTTCTCGACTAAAAAATAAAATCTTTCGTTGAGGCATATTATCTTCCCAATTTTTAGAATCGGACAAGTCATTCAAATTTTCACAATTATTTTATAGGATATGATTCATATATTCTCGATATCATTTGTACTCTCTAACTTATTATTTTTTTCTTCAATAATTTCAACCCTTCGGTCATTATCATCTAAATAAATTTGATCTGTTAAAATATCGATTAATTTAAACTATGGGTGTATCAGGCACTTCCAACACAATTTCAATAGGATCAAACACTTGAACTTCTACTACAAGATTACTATGTTTTACGTAGCTATCCATAGATCAAGAGGTTTTGTTAATATCTCTTGTTGTTATTTCTTTTCCTTTTTGAACTTCCCGACTCGAATTTACGTTTTCTCGTCATAACTCGTACAAAAAAAATCTAATAGTACAATAATATATTAACAAGTTTAATTAGAATCATAATTAACAAAAATTACATACTAAAAGAAGTAAAATATGTAAAATATAATTAGTGCAAGAAAAGTTTGAAATTAAAAGGTTGAAACTTCTAGATATAATATGCAAATTACTAAGTTAGATATATTTCCATATGTAAGTGACTTGAATCAAGATATGTTCATTTACGCATTTTATTGTATTTTCCTCTAGGATGAAAGAAACTAAAAAGACAATAAAAGAGCCACAATTCACTAGTTTGTTTTCATATGTCTTAATTAACTTAATTTTGTAAATAGAATAAGCCTATACATACTTAAAAAAATAAAAATAAAAATTAAGAGGCCTCCCCAAAATTGAGGCCCTAGGCAGCTGCCTCTCTTGGATGCCCCAAGAGCCGGCTCTAGGTGACGGGGGTATTTTCCCTAATGGGGACGGGTGACGGGGGGTCCCCCCAGCAGGTTTGTCACCTATTGCCATCCCTACCCTCGTTTAAACGCTCTCCCCCCTCCCCCCAGCGTTTAATATGGATGTAGCTCATCCATTAACAAGGGGCACACTCCACCGTTCAATAGGCTTAACACTGCTTTTTTTTTTTTTTTTTGGCTTTCTTTACTTTTTTTCTTCTTGCCGTCTTGCGCATTCTTGCTGCTTTCTTTCCCTTTTTTGTTGGTTTTAAAATAATTGTTTATTCAATCTTTTTTTTTAAAAAAAATGGTTATTTATTCAAAATCTGATTTTTCTTTATATTTAATTTATTTTTGTAATTCTACAATTTTTTTGTGTAATCTCAATTTAAGTTATTTTGACCTTGAATTGTTTTTTTATTTTCAATTATTAAAAATAATTATTATAATTTCAAAATATTAAATTTTTATTTTTATTAAGAATAGAATATAAAAAATTATATTGAATGAGTGGATAATGAGTCTCACATATGTATTAAATGAATGTGTATGAATGTGAATGTTATTTAAATAGAGAGAGATTTAGTAGAAAAATAATGTGAATAAGAGAAAGGATTATTTTTTATTGAATGAATGATTTTTGTGTTAAACGGATGCATTTGAATATGAGGATAAAGGTGGTAGTCACATGGGCTGTCTCCACCTGCAGATGCACAAAATCTTCAACTGTTTGGATAGGATTAGGTGGTCAAAGGGAGTTACCAAGTCCTAATTCCAACCGACCACGACTCTCTTCGTCACGCGCCTCCCTCACTCCGCACAAAACGCATGAGAAAATTCATGATTTTTTTTTTTAATGGAGAAATTATACTAATGTTATATATTTGATACTTTTAAAAACAAAATTCGATAAAATTTATATACATTATAAGAGGTTAACGTTTAATTTAAAAGTAAAAAGTTGATTTTTTATTTAAATAGTTTGATTTATTTGTACATGAATTTAATTTAACAAAATTTATAATTAGCTATTTATCCTATCTCGTGAAATATTATTTTCAAAATGGTATATCTAAACATCGTCACACTTTTTTAGCTTCTTATTGTGCACTTTAATTTTTAAAATTGTAGACCAAAAATTTTGTTCACTTTCTGGAACAATTTATATGTCCTATTTTCTTGAAACATTTATATGTCAATAATTATATTTAAAATGTAAACATGTTTAAAAATGGACGACAATAAATCTCAAAATTTGAAATTAGCCATATACATATCTAATAGTTTTATTATTTTAATATTTTACACATGAATTCATTATGATCTTTAACGTTCTTGTTTCTCCTTTGTTAATAGAAAAATAAAATAATGGAAGAATATAATTCAATTAAGAGTTAAGTAATAATAAAAATTATTTTTTCAAAGTGAAAATTGTGATATAAGCTTACATAAGCGATAAATATTTATGCTAAAAAAATTATATTTTTAATTTTATATAAGCAATAAATATTTATGTTAAGAAAAGCATATAATAGTTTAGATATAAATATGTATGCTAAAAAATTATATTTTAAATTTTATATAAGCAATAAATATTTACGTTAAGACTATGTTTGGTAAAACTAGCTGATAAGCCAGCTGATAGCTGATAAGCTAGCTTATAGCTTATATGTAATTTTTGAACTTATAGCTTATAGCTTATGACTTATAGCTGAAAAACTAGCTTATATGATAAAAGTGTTTGGTAAATTAGCTGATAAGCTAGCTGAAATATAAAAATTCAACTAGCTTATTTGAAAAGCTACCTAAAGTAGCTTATGGGATAAACTCGAGCTTTTTAAAAAAGTTCATCCTACCAAACGAGACTTATTTTAATATAGGGACCTTATAAGCTAACCAAAGCTTATTTGGCTTACCAAACATACCCTAAGAATATCATTTAGGCTATATTTGGTAAACTAAATAAGCTAGCTTATAGCTTATTTGGTTAGCTTATAAGTTTCCTGTATTCAAATAAGTCATGTTTGGTAGGACGAGCTTATTTAAAAAGCTCGAGCTTATTTGATAAGCTTGTTTAGGTAGCTTTTCAAATAAGCTAGTTGAATTTTTTTATTCCAACTAGCTTATCAGCTAATTTTACCAAACACTTTTATCATATAAGCTAGCTTTTCAGCTATAAGTCATAAGCTATAAGCTATAAGTTCAAAAATTACATATAAGTTATAAGCTAGCTTATCAGCTATCAGCTGGCTTATCAGCTAATTTTACCAAACATAGCCTTAAGAATAGCATATAATATTTTAAATACGATCTTAAATGTGTTAACAAAGTTGTGTTAAAAAACTTTACAGTAGACAAATTTCATGTGACTTTACATAATCTATATTTATAAAGATTAATAATTTACTTAAAATAATAAGTGGACAAATTTACTTTAAATTATTTTTATTAAGAACTTTTTTTAATTTTTTTTTAGTAAATTTAAGAAAATACATGACCATTTTTAACTAATAATACATTATTTTATTTTAGATAAATTATAAAGTTAAATATAATGAATATACAATTTTTTTATAAATTACAGTTTATTTTACATATAATGATTATTTAATCGGGTAGCTTAACAAAAATTATACAGAATAATTTTACTAATTAATTCACGATAAATGTGATGTAAAAAAAGTTGTGCGATATATTTTAAAACTTAATTAGGCTCTAAATAAGTGGGAGCAAATGTCGACTTACACTTAATTTAATGCTACTTTTTATTTTATTATGCTTAAAATTCATATATTTTTATTAACGATATTGTATAAATATATAGATTTTTTATTTTATGGAACGTAAGATTAAATTAATTTATAATATAAATTACATTGTACTAAAAATGACCTAGGCGGCCGCTTCTGATTTGCACAAATAGGCCGGAAAAAGTGGTCATGCGACTAGGCGGCGTCTAGGCAGCCTAGGCGCTCCTAGGCGGGCTCGGCGGCGCCTAGGCGCTCCTAGGCGGGCTCGGTTGCAGTTTTTTATTTTTTTAAATACTTATTACATTATTTTATTATCATGTTTTTAAATAATAATTAATATTATTATCTGGACTCAGGTGTGTTGATTTAATATAAGTTGAGATAATTTTATTTTGTAGGTAGTGAAAATAAATAAAAAAATAAGGTATTTATTCTTGATTTTTAAGCCTCGCCTAGGCGCTAGGCGCTAGTCGAGCGGCTAGCGACTTCTATAACACTAATAAATTATGAGGTTCATAATGCTGCCTCGTGCCTGAGTGTCGCGCCCTCGCTCGTCCTATCGTCTGCACTCGTCGCGCACAAGACGAGCCTTGGGCCAATGACGGGTCCATTATGAAAATGCACATACCCAGATTTTGACCGGGTTTTGAATATGTACTTACTGGTACTCATGATAGATGACCATATCATCCTGTAAACAAACGTAGAACAACTTGGGGACCGATTCCAAGGCTCTTGGGAACACCAAAATCTACTTGTAAATATAATTTCGTAAGATTTTCTCCATTTTTTTATGTCTCCCGTGATAGTATTCTTGGATATATCGTGTTGGGACTGAACTCTTGCAATTCTTCTGTTAGAATATCTAATTCTCCCACAATGTCTTCACAAGCTCACATGGACAAAAGGACAGAAAGCTGCATGGAGAAAGTGCTTGACGTGGCTGCATGACTTGGACAGAATTTTGAATTATGATTTTGTCTTCTTATTGATCTTGATCTATGGCTGTTATTGATTGATATATTGTACTAGGAAAAACTTATCCATTCATGGGTTTAAGCCTTATATAAGCAAGGCTCTTGATCAGAATATGTATGCTCTTTTACAGAAATGAAACAGTGCGCATTAATGGCAACATTTGTTCTCTTCTTGCTCACAGTTGGTTCATGCAGCTTTACTTTATTTTCTTTTTATGGTATCAGAGCAGGTTTATCCTGGCTCTGAAACCTTCTCATCTTTCAAAAATTTCTCCTTTCTTCTAAACCTCCACGTCTCAAGAAGATTCATCTATGTCTAGGGGCAGTAACCAAGCAAACCCCACTCCTTTTCAGTCCCAAATAATCTACCCTCAAAGTCAGTTATTGACCATCAAACTCGATGAGAACAATTATCTCATCTGGAAACAGTAAATTATGATTACTATAAGAGGATATGGGCTAGGGCACTTTATCAATGAAGAACAAGAACAAGAACCACCTCAGTTTATTCAACAAGAAAGAGTGCATACCTTGAATCCAAACTATGTTCTTTATCAGAGGCAAGATCAGATCTTAGCCTCATGGCTCCTTTCATCACTATCTGAGACCCTTCTTGTTCAAATAGTGGGTCTTCAAACCTCTCGAGAAATATGGTATGCTTTATCTACCAACTTTACCAGTCAGTCATTAGCAAAACAGATGCAGTTTAAGCTTCTAATGCAGACTATGAAAAAGGGTAACCTTAGTATGAGGGATTTTTTGAACAAAATGAAAGGATATTTTGATATGCTTGCCTCAGTTGGAGCCAGTCTCTGAGAAAGATCAGATCCTTCATATCATATTTGCCTTAGGAACTGAATATGATCATGTTATGATCACCATAACCTCTAGAATTGAAACCTGGAATGTAATGGATGTGCAAGCTCTTTTGCTGAACTATGAGGCTAGACTAGAGGCTACTGCTATACAAGGAAATGGCCCCATAAATTCAGATGGCTCTCAACTGCCCTTGAACACTGCATTTCAGATTAATTCTAGAAACAACACTCCATCTCAAAATGCAAATAGAGGAAGATGGGGCAACTTTTATAGAGGCAGAGGCAGGTCTAGAGGAGGATTTAGAGGAAGAGGTGGTCGTGGTCAAAGCAATAGGCCAATATGCCAAGTGTGTTGGGTTGCAGGTCACACTGCAAACAAATGTTGGTATAGGTATGATTCCAACTACACACCAACTCAGCAACAACAACAACAACAAACCAATTCCAACTCCACTCAACAATCTTAGTTCTCTTCTTATGGTGGTTTTCAAAGAGCTCTTACACTTCACTTGGCTCAACTTCCTTCCTCTTCTAGTGTTGTAGCAGAAAGCAATGCGGATCCCTTCTGGTACCCAGACTCAGAAGCTACTAACCACATATCAAATGATCTCAACAACCTATCAAGTGCATCAGAGTATTAAGGTCCAAATAGGCTTCACATGGGAACTGGTGTTGGTGAGTTCATTCATCACATTGGCAATGCTCACATTAAATCTCCTTACAGTACAAAAACCTTCATACTTGATGATGGGACAAAGATCCCGGATCCCTCGACTCGGACGGCCACCGTACCTGCAAGAACCCAAAGTCCGAGACCCCGGGAGGGGTGCCCGGCTTTGGGCCTCTGATGCTTAAGTCAGTACTGGATTCATGCATATAGAGAGAGAGAGTGTGTGTAGAGAGAGGAAGTGTAGTAAGGGAATGAGTAGAGAATGTGTGAAATGAATACCTTAGCCCCCCTTTTATAGGGGGAGTGTACCTTATAGTCTAAATTGGGCTTGGCCTAAGTTGGGCTTGACCCATATTATCATATCAAGTGTCTTAGCCCATGTATGGGCGTATTCTTCAATATATATCCATAAAAATCGGTCAGGTATGACATGTTATATCAAATACTACCGATCGAGCCGGCAATACTAGTTGTGGCTATATCATCTAGTCCCCCCCACTCTGGTCGAGTGAGCATAACTCGATCCAAGAGTGAAGTAGAATAACTCGCCGCTGGAATCAAACACTGAAAACTGAATGGTTGTAGAAGCCAAAATTTAAGTGATCCGCCACTGGGGTCAAGCACCGAAAGCCGAGATTCGAGTGACCGCTGAGGTCGAAAACCGAGAGTCGAGACCGTTGAGGTCGAAAACCGAGGGTTGAGACCGTCGAGGTCGAAAACCGAGAGTCGAGACCGTTGAGGTCGGAAACCGAGAATCGAGACCGTCGAGGTCGAGAACCGAGGGTGGAGACCGTTGAGGTCGAAAACCGAGAATCGAGACCATTCAGGTCGAAAACCGAGGGTCGAGACCGTTGAGGTCGAAAACCGAGGATTGAGACCGTTCAGGTCGAAAATTGAGAGTTGAGACCGTGGAGGTCGAAAATCGAGGGTTGAGACCGTGGAGGTCGAAAATCGAGGGTTGAGACCGTGGAGGTCGAAAACCGAGGGTCGAGACCGTCGAGGTCGAAAACCGAGGGTCGAGACCGTCGAGGTCGAAAACCGAGAGTCGAGACCGTTCAGGTCGAGAACCGAGAGTCAAGACCGTCGAGGTCGAGAACCGAGGGTTGAGACCGTTGAGGTCGAAAACCGAGAGTTGAGACCGTTGGGGTCGAAAACTGAGAATCGAGACCGTCGAGGTCGAGAACCGAGGGTTGAGACCGTTGAGGTAAAAAACCGAGAATCGAGACCATTCAGGTCAAAACCCGAGGGTCGAGACCATTGAGGTCGAAAACCGAGGGTTGAGACCGTTCAGGTCGAAAACTGAGAGTTGAGACCGTTGAGGTCGAAAACCGAGGGTCGAGACCGTTGAGGTCGAAAACCGAGGGTTGAGACCGCCAAGGTCAAAAACCGAGAGTCGAGACCGTTCAGGTCGAGAACCGAGAGTCAAGACCGTCGAGGTCGAGAACCGAGGGTTGAGACCGTCGAGGTCGAAAACGACCGTTCAGGTCGAGAACTGAGGGTTGAGACCGTTGAGGTCGAAAACCGAGAATCGAGACCATTCAGGTCGAAAACCGAGGGTTGAGACCGTCGAGGTCGAAAATCGAGAGTTGAGACCGTTGAGGTCGAGAACCGTTGAGGTCGAAAACTGAGGGTTGAGACCGTTCAGGTCGAAAACCGAGGGTTGAGACCGTTCAGGTTGAAAACCGAGAGTTGAGACCGTTGAGGTCAAAAACCGAGAATCGAGGCCGTCGAGGTCGAGAACCGAGGGTTGAGACCGTCGAGGTCGAAAACCGAGAGTCGAGACCGTTCAGGTCGAGAACCGAGGGTTGAGACCGTTGAGGTCGAAAACCGAGAATCGAGACCATTCAGGTCGAAAACCGAGGGTTGAGACCGTTCAGGTCGAGAACCGAGAGTCAAGACCGTTCAGGTCGATAATCGAGAATCGAGACCATTCAGGTCGAAAACCGAGGGTTGAGACCGTCGAGGTCAAAAATCGAGAGTTGAGACCGTTGAGGTCGAGAACCGAGGGTTGAGACCGTTGAGGTCGAAAACCGAGAATCGAGACCATTCAGGTCGAAAACTGAGGGTTGAGACCGTCGAGGTTGAAAATCGAGAGTTGAGACCGTTGAGGTCGAGAACCGTTGAGGTCGAAAACTGAGGGTTGAGACCGTTCAGGTCGAAAACCGAGAGTCGAGACCGTTGAGGTTGAGAATCGAGAGTTGAGACCGTTCAGGTCGAGAACCGAGAGTTGAGACCGTTCAGGTCGAAAATCGAGAGTTGAGACCGTTCTGGTCGAGAACCGAGAGTTGAGACCGTTCAGGTTGAAAATCGAGAGTTGAGACTGTCGAGGTCGAAAACCAAGAATCGAGACCGTCGAGGCCAAAAACCGAGAATCGTGACCGTCGAGGTCGAAAATCGATAGTTGAGACCGTTCTGGTCGAGAACCGAGAGTTGAGACCGTTCAGGTCGAAAATCGAGAGTTGAGACCGTTCAGGTCGAAAATCGAGAGTTGAGACTGTCGAGGTCGAAAACCGAGAATCGAGACCGTCGAGGCCGAAAACCGAGAATCGAGACCGTCGAGGTCGAAAACCGATAGTCGAGACCGTTGAGGTCGAGAATCGAGAGTTGAGACCGTTCAGGTCGAAAATCGAGAGTCGAGACCGTCGAGGCCGAAAACCGAGAATCGAGACCGTCGAGGTCGAAAATTGATAGTCGAGACCGTTGAGGTCGAGAATCGAGAGTTGAGACCGTTCAGGTCGAGAACCGAGAGTTGAGACCGTTCAGGTCAAAAATCGAGAGTTGAGACCGTTCAGGTCGAGAACTGAGAGTTGAGACCGTTCAGGTCGAAAATCGAGAGTTGAGACTGTCGAGGTCGAAAACCGAGAATCGAGACCGTCGGGGCTGAAAACCGAGAATCGAGACCGTCGAGGTCGAAAATCGATAGTTGAGACCGTTCAGGTCGAGAACCGAGAGTTGAGACCGTTCAGGTCGACAATCGAGAGTTGAGACCGTTCAGGTCGAAAATCGAGAGTTGAGACTGTCGAGGTCGAAAACCGAGAATCGAGACCGTCGAGGCCGAAAACCGAGAATCGAGACCGTCGAGGTCGAAAACCGATAGTCGAGACCGTTGAGGTCGAGAATCGAGAGTTGAGACCGTTCAGGTCGAAAATCGAGAGTCGAGACCGTCGAGGCCGAAAACCGAGAATCGAGACCGTCGAGGTCGAAAATCGATAGTCGAGACCGTTGAGGTTGAGAATCGAGAGTTGAGACCGTTCAGGTCGAGAACCGAGAGTTGAGACCGTTCAGGTCGAAAATCGAGAGTTGAGACCGTTCAGGTCGAGAACCGAGAGTTGAGACCGTTCAGGTCGCAAATCGAGAGTTGAGACTGTCGAGGGCGAAAACCGAGAATCGAGACCGTCGAGGCCGAAAACCGAGAATCGAGACCGTCGAGGTCGAAAATCGATAGTTGAGACCGTTCAGGTCGAGAACCGAGAGTTGAGACCGTTCAGGTCGAAAATCGAGAGTTGAGACTGTCGAGGTCGAAAACCGAGAATCGAGACCGTCGAGGCCGAAAACTGAGAATCGAGACCGTCGAGGTACAAAACCGATAGTCGAGACCGTTGAGGTCGAGAATCGAGAGTTGAGACCGTTCAGGTCGAAAATTGAGAGTCGAGACCGTCGATGCCGAAAACCGAGAATCGAGACCGTCGAGGTCGAAAATCGATAGTCGAGACCGTTGAGGTCGAGAATCGAGAGTTGAGACCGTTCAGGTCGAGAACCGAGAGTTGATACCGTTCAGGTCGAAAATCGAGAGTTGAGACTGTCGAGGTCGAAAACCGAGAATCGATACCGTCGAGGCTGAAAACCGAGAATCGAGACCGTCGAGGTCAAAAATCGATAGTCGAGACCGTTGAGGTCGAGAATCGAGAGTTGAGACCGTTCAGGTCGAGAACCGAGAGTTGAGACCGTTGAGGTCGAAAATCGAGAGTTGAGACTGTCGAGGTCGAAAACCGAGAATCGAGACCGTCGAGGCCGAAAACTGAGAATCGAGACCGTCGAGGTCGAAAATCGATAGTCGAGACCGTTGAGATCGAGAATCGAGAGTTGAGACCGTTCAGGTTGAGAACCGAGGGTTGAGACCGTTGAGGTCAAAAATCGAGAGTTGAGACCGTCGAGGTCGAAAATCGAGAGTTGAGACCGTCGAGGTCGAGAACCGAGAGTCGAGACCGTTGAGGTCAAGAATCGAGAGTCAAGACCGTTCAGGTCGAGAACTGCGAGTTGAGACCGTTGACCGAAGTCTTGAATTTGAAAGTTTGAATTTACGTCAGTTGTGTTTCGATCATCATTTTCGAGCTCTCTTATACCACCTCGTCCTATCGCCCCTCAGTTCAAAGTTTAAAATTCAAGCCTATTGTATATTCCTTTGAAACATAAATCAATTTGGGTTGGTATAGTGGTTCTAATTTTATCATACAACCTTGAGGTCCTAGGTTCGAACGCTTGCCCACCCTCGGAGGGGTGGTCGACACATACGACCATCTTCGCTCGGTGGGTTTTAATCATGGCGGACCACCCAGCCCGGAGGCCTTAATCGTGGTGGACCACCCAGCCCGGAGGCCTTAGTCATGGTGGGTTTGTCTTCCTCGACCACCCAGCCCGGAGGCCTTAATCATGGTGGACCACCCAGCCCGGAGGCCTTAGTCATGGTAGATTTGTCTTCTTCGATCAACTCGAGCATCGTGACCTGCCACAGGTCGAAGTCGAAAAGGAATTTTGACAAAATTAAACGAAAGTTTTTCAACTCGTCTTCTCCCTAACCCGTCGTGCGAGCTGGTCGAAGTCGAGCACTGACGTTTGTTTTGTTGATATGACTAATATTGTAACTATAGTTTGACTTTTTCGTAGTTAGTCTTGAGCCAATTTTTTCGAGAGTCGATTCAAAATATGCAACCTCACCGTTGTCAATATATTGACTTCATAATTGTAGGATTCGTAGCATTTTCGAGAATCTGCTTGAGAAACATAACATCGTAGTTATTTATATCGACTTCATAGTCGTAAGCTTTGTAGCTTAGTCGAGATTCCGCTCGAGATACAACTTCGTAGTTGTTTAAAACGACTTCGTAGTCGTAAGCATTGTAGCTTATTCGAGATTTCACTCGTTATTCCCTGTTATCCATTCCTTATTTCAACGAAGCATTCCATGTTGTATCTAAATATCAGTACATCTGTTCATGTATTTTTTTTGTGTTTTTTTTTTAGCAAATATCAAGAAAAGTTCATGAGTCGTAGTCTATTCATATCATTTAATTTACGATTCCGATAGCAATAATGACAATAAATGCATCAGAACGATCAAACATATCCATGTAAGTCGCGATCCCAACAACATTTCTCTACAATATATTCGAATGGTGCACATTTCTCCAAGAAGGAGTGCTAAGAGATTCAATGCGTTGATAGATCATGTCGACCAAAATAAATGTCGAGGGTTGAGATTAATTGTGTACCTTAAAGTCGAGAATACCGCTGGGAATTATCCAACCTTACCAAAAGAAACTTGATTTATGTCTCCAAGATTGCCATCGGTGATTGGCATCATCAAAACTCAACCTCCATTGTCATCTCACATTGATAGATCCGTGCTCGCTCATTTTGGGTTCCTCGTCAAGAATTCAAAGAGATGTCGTTATCAACGTTATATTCACGTCATCCATCTTGATCATGTGAATATTATCTCAACTCACCGTACATTTCGTATTATTTTGGACTTGCCTGGGCTCACCATAAGCTCATGAACCATCTGGATCGCTTTGAGGGCTGTTGGGACTCAAAATGCTCCATTCACACTGCTGAAGGAGGCTGGGAAGAAAAAATGGGCCGCTCTGGGAGTATTGGGCCGAAAATAGACGTTGTTGGGCCGAGAAGCGTGCTGGGCCAGGTGCTGGACATAGGCTGAGGAGTGCTGGCCGAACGCGGGCCGAAATATAGCCAACTTGGGCTGGAACTGTGGAACTCGCGGGCTGTAGCGCGGCTTAGCGGGCCGATTTCTCAGTGAAGTGGGATGTCCGCGTGTTCAGTTGGGCCGAATGCACACGGGCCTGCTGCAGGCTGGCTTCGGGCCAAGAGCTGAGAGAAGAACGGGCCACGCGGGCTGGGGCGCGGCCCGTGTTACTTCCATTGTCCTGCGCAGAGTTTCGAGCAGAGGAGCTGAACGGGTGGTCGGTTTCGAGCTCATCGGTGGCAGGTTGAGTAGCACAACGGACTCTCGAGCATATCCGGCGGTCAACAAGCTTCGAGAAGAACAGCGACCTGCAAATCCCGTCGAGGGGGCAGCGAAACGCGAGCAGATCCAGAAGCTCCGGCAGAAAAGGTCGGGAAATGACCGGCGAGGAACCTCGTCGTTCCGGAGAACGAGACCATGTCCGGGTGCGACTCAACGCGTAGACTTCGACGGTGCTGCTGGTTCGAGGTGAGTCGCCGGGAATCGCCGTGAAATCGAAGAGGCCGACCGGGGAAGAAGATGAAGTTGACCATATGCTCTAGATCTACATAACTTTGACCGTAAAATCGATGATCCTCCAGTAGGAATTTTTGCGTGAGATTGCAAGGGTAGGACGAGCTTCACGAGAGCTTCACGATGGTACTAACGGTTTTTCGATCGGAGAAG
>CACSLK010024540.1:16434885-16452112 GCA_902706635.1 Striga hermonthica | reverse complement strand
TTGCCAAACATTTATATCATATAATTAGTTTTTCAGCCATAAGTCATAAGCTATCAGCTACAAGCTCTAAATTCAATTAAAAACTATAAGCTAGCCTATCAGTTAGGTTTACTAACCATAATCTTTTTCAAGTGCCTCACTTATCTGAGAACTAAAATACGAAGTTCTGTCTTCTGTCCTTTGTGAATAATCCTGAAATCTACGCATAGCATAAGGTTGAATAATGATTTACTATACCCACCCAAGTCGAAACATTTTCGACAATATATACACGCAAGGTACAAATTTTGTATGGATGAATGAGACAATCCATACATGTTTATGCATTCAAGAATCACGGTAAGTTACAGATTCGTGACGGGTAATGAAGAACTTGTAGAGAAAAAAAATCTGAGATCAAAACACCGATGAGACCCAATACTGATTCAATCAGCAACTAAAAAGTATAAGGGATTATCAACAATGAAAATCCTATACTGATGACACACAATACTCTCATGGCAATCAGGTTTACATTACAAAATGATTGAACTATAATAACACTTTATGGGAGCTAATCTGAGATCTTTCTGGATATGATTAGCATCATATACTCTCAAGTAAAAACATTTACATAATAATAATAATAATAAAAAAAAAAGAGCAGGATCCAAAATTAACAACAGATGAAAAGGGATTAAGCAGTATTTCTACCTGCGCTTGGTCTTCTCGATGGTGGCTTGGATGGCGAGGGCAGGGGCGCTGTCGGGTGCGTAGAGCTTGAGCGACGACTCCAGCTTCTTAATCTCCTGCTTCTCGCGCTTGGCGAACTGCTTCGATTCCTTGCACGGCGTCAGCCCAGAGATGTCGGCGGACGCCGGCAACACCGGCGCGGAGAGGACGATCGACGACAAGGCGAGCGCAGCGGAGAAGGCCTTCAGCTGGGAGGATGAGGTGGTGGCTGCGGAGGAGGGTTCCTCGGAGCTCGCTCGGCATACCACGACGGCGGCGGCGGCGTTGTTACGAGACTTTCCGGCGGATTGGGAGGCGAACTTGGGGGTTGAGATGGATTTGGAGAGGTTTGTTGGGATCGCGAGCGACATTTTTTATTTTTGCTTTTCTTTGGTTGAATTTTTTGAGATTGAGAGTTGATTTTGAGATTTTGGAGGGAGAAGGGATTGGATAAGGTGAGGTTGAGTGAAGGGGAGGATGCTGAGGTGGCGGGATGCTATTGCCTCCACACGTTGCATATGTTGGATTTTGGATATATCATTTATTTTAATATATAAATAATTTAATTTTTTTTTAATAAAAAAAATAAAAATAAAAAGTAAATACTTTATCTCAAGAGTTGAGATCTAATTAAGCTTTCACCATTGGATCACACACATTTATATAAATTTGCAACAACGAATCACTTTTCCGTTTTTTCTCGCATTTCTTGATACAAACAGAATAAAAATAATGTAGTTCAGCAAGTGCACAGTTTAGATCATTTTACAACAACTGATCAGCAGTACCTTTGTTCTCCTCCCTCAAATGAACCATCTAAAAATGCTTCTTCTTCTACTTGTCACAATATATTTCAATATGGTTCTCTCTCTTTCTCCATAACAAATGCCAAGTCAGCATCAAGTCCCGACTTCGGTGACCAGCTTCAACTAAGTCGACAAGTAAATCTAACGAGCCAATCTCAACCATCCAAATACTGAAGCGAATTGGATTCAATTACGCCATATCAGCCACGTCTCGGGGGCTTTGAGGAAATGTTTGGTTTTTGTCATTGAGTAACCAGCCAACCGGGTTTAATTATAACCTCTTTTCTGAAATCTCGGCCGCTGGTGGAAGTGGACTCACCTTGACGGCGGTAACACTGCCATGGAAAGTTGACCGAAAGCCCAATCAGCCGGAAGTGTGTGTGTGTGTCTCGAAATTTGAATAAGGATAGGTTTAGCTAATAAACTAGCTTTTAGCTTTTAAGTGAATTTCGAGCTTATACCTGATAGCTTATGACTTAAGGCTGAAAAGTTGGCTTATATGATAGAAGAGTGCTTGGTAAAATTATCTGATAAGCTAAAAATATCAATAAATATCAATGGGCTTATTTCAAAAAAGTTCGTCCTACCAAACCAAGATTATTTAAAACAGGAAGGTTATAAGCTAATCAAATAAGCTATAAGCTAATTTATATGCTTACCAAACACAGTCTAAGAGGAATAACGAACCTTGTAACAAACAACTGAATCGTCTGGATACATTGCGAATAGTTTGGTACTAAGACGTGCGTGGCAGGAATCACACGTGCTATCGTCGTTAATCTGCACATTTCGGGACCTCTCTTCCAATCTCAACAGTCTTGCATCAACTTCTAATGCATGCGACAAATTGCGCACAATCTGCCAAGAAAATAAAACGATGGGAGAGACTTACAAAAGGTCATTCCGATAAACACATCTCAAGTAAACAAATTAGTTTTTCCTTATATTAGTTTTCCTTTTACCCCCACGCGTAATATGAATCAAAGAAAGAATAAAAAACAATAACCTCTCCTTGACGATGGTGATGATACCGGGCTCTCAAAAGCCTTAATATTGTGTCGGATGCCAGTTGGAGGGGCATCTCTGGGGATAATTTCTGCAAAAGGAAATCTCAAAATTACCCCATTCTATCATCAAACGGCAAATCATTAAACAATTAAATCGCATGACGAATTCTTGAATCTGTTCATGTATTTAGCAAAAAAATGGAAAATGTACCTCCAAGACTCGTAATGGATCGAGCATTTCCCCGTGATTGTGGATAAGACGAACAGCAGCTTTAAACATGGGCCCTCTGCCATCCTCAGGGTCCAAATATATCTCGAGTAATCTGATGATCAAGCGTGTGAAATAAATAACGTAGATAACAGAAAAGCACTTCACCAAAACATTCAACGAATAACGAGAGACAAAATTACTCACTGCATATAAGCATCCGGTCTGCCAATCTCCACGCAATATTGTTCGGCAGCTTCATAATCCTCCAATTTTCTAAAAAAGAATAGATAGCATTTACATCACCTCTAATCATGATTAATCCATTGCAGATGCCCACTGAATCTCCCCATATTCTTCAGGCTTCAGCAATTACACAATAGTTTTAGACATGTAGTTAATAGTACGAAGAAACTTACAAGGCCAAGATATTTAGTACTAGTGCCTCTAGTCCAAGCCTCCTATAAAGAATAGCCTGTCAAGCACAACAGGGCTATTCAGCCAAAACTAAGGGAAAAGAGATTTCACCAGCTTCGGTTGCTTTAAATGCCAGTTCACCAATCGAATAAGGTGAAAGAATTCTCAAAAAGCAACTGTAAATACTGATTTAAAAAATTTTATTTTCCGAGTAGAATAAATGTGGATCATACCTTTTCTAGCCATAGCTCGGATCCTTCAATCGTATCAAGAACCTCTTCAGCATCATATAAATCTGATGACTGCAAGAAAATCTGCAGTCTATCCCTAACAGGACTATCAAAAATTGAACTCCTTTCAAGCTGAGAAATTTTGTTCTGATTTTCAAGCAGTCCAACAGAGTCTAGCAATGAAAGCTCCGCTTCATAAGTTTCTAGTGCCGACTTGGCGAGCAAAAGGGCATAAGCAGTATGGAATTGTGAGTCATCAGAGTCTTGGTCTTCAATCAACCACTGGAGATATCTGCAGCATAGTGGGCAAATAGAGTTTGTGACTAATACAGACACCTATGAAACCGATCATCGCAACTAAATTACAATCTTTAGTAAAAGTTAGAAGCACTAGGTAAACAACAACCAGGCTGCGTACCTTTGAAGGATTTCCACTTTTTTGGGATCAATTGCAGCAATCACTTCATCTGTCAAAGACAAAAAATTTTAACCGCAAGTTGGTTTCATACAGCCTTTGAAAAGAATGTCGTGCACCATTACTAAAAATATTATAACATAAAGTCATTTAAACTACACGTGCTAATGCTACTTAAGTGAGGAGTTCTATAGACACTAATTGTCTTGCCTGGTGATAGTAAATTGGTTCTTTTCTCTGACGTCAAAATTTGTACTGCAAGCACCTGGTTGATATCTGCAATCTATAAAGGAAACAAAAGACAATCAGCAATGAGATATACCAAACATAAAAATTGACGTATAACGAATGACATTTCTTTGACTAATCAGAAACTTGTAGTAAGTAAAAGAAAAAAGGAGAAGAAAAAATAATTCGAAAAGCGAACGAACCCAGCGAAGGTGCTGGAGTATCAAATCTTGATCACATGACTCCTCAAGAATCTTAGTCGCCTCTATTGCAGCAGTCTCCCTACCTAAGGTGAACTTTCTAGATGGATCATGTAAATCAGTTTCATCATGTTGATCTTTATTATAGCCGCTTGTCGAATAATTTCTTGCCAGCATACGCCAAGTAGAAAGAGCCTTAGCACTCATCCCCTTACCAGCATACAAGAAAGCAAGAGTGCGTAAATGCCCAGACTCACTGAGTAATGCTTCTAGCTCCTCCTGCACTGCCCATTGAAATCCATGGTCATTGTTGAAGCGGTTCATTTTTCTCACATTGACAAGATATTTATGCCATTACAAACACTTATACGAGATCCAAATATTCACAGTAAATAAGAAAGTGGACTGTTTTACCATTTTCACAGGGTCAACTAATTTATTGCCAAAGAGAAAAGTCATTCAACCTAGCAAGTCATGCTAACTAACTTTTACGAAATCTAAGTAGTATGAACTAACAGCAATCATTCTCTTGACCCTTGGGAACTGTCAAATAATAAATTCCTTAACGGTAAGGCATACCCAGGAACTCACCCCAAAAACAGAAAATGACAAATTAAAACAAACGGCCCATTCAGCCAAGTGGAGGAAAAATGAGAGGAAATGCATACCACTACACAGTTATTCTCAGAAGATGCAAGTTTTTCCATGTCTTCAACACAATTGACAGCTCTATACAGGTACATCAGAAGCGTATCGATTCCCTCTCTCACTGACGTGGCAAGGTCTCTTCCATGACAAGCTTCCAGATACCTGTAGAAATTAAGTGACAGTTCGGCAAGTATAACTAGTAAGAACTTGATCAGCTGATGATGCAACACCAATGAACAGTGAACTGAGAATAACTAACGCACACATAAAGAGAAACTCAACCTGTTCTTGCATCTTGAACCACCAAAAAGAAAGAGGAAAGAAAGAAAGAAAAGGGGGAGAAAGATAATTGTTATTAAATAACACCAAAAACATAAATTCAGACCCACCTTATCATGTTTTTAATGGCAGACTCTAACAGATCTGCTCTACTAGGTGGATTACGAAGAAACTCATCATCGACAGTAGTCTCTAATCCTGCCTTCTTAAGAAAAACGGCTTTTTGAATAGCTGACAAGCCATCATCTATAACATTTTCAAGAGGTTTTGGTGGAGGATGCAAGCCCCAGTATCGGTTCCTGGGAACCTGGAAGTTATCAAACAATTCAATTTTACATATATCAAGTAAAAATATTGCGAAAAGTATTGAAAAACAAAAATTATGTGTGTCTGTGAGAATATAATAATGGAGAGGCGACGAGGCAAGCAACAGACTATCAAGTAAAGATATAATGAACCTGATACAAGCAGCAAACACATAAAACACATGAATGTACAACCAGCTAGCTTTATCTTAGTATTTATTAGTCCTCCTTGGTTTATGCATCCATTATGTAAACATAAAGAGCATATGGTACAAATAATTCCTTACATACCAGCAGTGTCCAGCGATTTGGGTCTCGCATGATGAAAGGAAAAAGTTCAGAAGGCTGCATGTTTTCTGCTACCAAGAAGTGATCTACTGCTTCCTTGAAATGCAAGTCGAAAAGCAAGACGTATCCAACCTGCGCATGTATGAAAGATAGTGTCTCCTTTGTCATTTCGCCTTCATTCTCAAGCTCTTCCAACAAAGATACAGCTTCCTTGAAGCTCTTTTTCCTAAGAAGATCCTTGAGTTGTGCTTCTCCAGAAACTTTTCCATAGCAAACAAGCTTCATGATGAAACAATTCAAGATATCATGAAGATAAAATAAGAATTTCAAAAAGACAAGAAAAGGGAGACTGATTCTTTTGTTTAGACTCCAAATTACCAATTAAAATCAACTAAAGGACTCATGCATTACTCCTGTTGAAAGTGGTTCACACTAGCTAGTTGCTACAAACAAAAGCTTCCTTTTGCAAGCATCATGCAGAACTACCATAAACTTCGTCCTGAATTTCATTCGGAAGTAACACCAAATTTAAATACGTTGTGGCAAGTATGGTATCCCAAGAAACAATCACATAAGCAGATTAGCACACAAGAAATTTTCAGGAAATTCAGCCAAATGAAAATCAATAAATACATTCAGAAATACATTGTTTTTCATCTTCCAATTTATTAAGTACCTTTAAGCTAGTTGCAACAACAACAAGCTTCCCAATCTCATTATCCTCATCCGCCAGAACACATGATCCCCCACCACCATCCCCGACCATAAACCTCTGTGAACAAAAACCTGTTCTCTTGTGATACAATTCCACCACTGAGTTCCGAATGGCAACCACATAACTTCCTATTTCCCCAAATGAATCCGGAGCCTCCCTAAACACCAAACTCCCTCCAACCGGCTGCCCCTCCATGTCTACAATAATACCCACACTATCAACCATTAACAGAACCCTCGACTCCCAGACTAACAACTTCATCCGCGGCACGACGGAAGAATCCGGAAGAGAGAATAACATCCCACATCGTCCTTCCACACAGTTATACAGATAATACCCAGTCTTGGTACCAACAAATACACTATCATCAGCCCACAGTAAACTCCCTATAATCCCATCAACAAGCCCTTGAATCTCCTTTAGAATAACGAAAGACCCATTCGGAATCAAATCCGCCATTACCAGCTTTTTCCCGATCCCAATCACGAACAAATTGCTGCTATCAGTACTATTGTCATTACTATACATATAATTAGTCTCCGTACCTCCGTCAGTGTTAAGGCTGGAGCTCCATCTCTGGCTCCGAAGCTTACGAGAGAGTGCAGTCACGCCTTTGAAGAGACCCATTCGTTTAGCTGGTCCAAGTAAACCCGAGTCAAGCAAATACATATATCCACCGGCGAGGATGAGAACTTTCCCTATGCCGGAAAGAGGTACGACTGGACTAGGTGGGCCGCCTCCGGGCACGGTGAGCCGTCTGACGAAGGCGATTTCGGGAGGGGCATTTCCGGGCACACGGATGGAGTACAGTGACAGAACGCCAGAGACAGCGGCGATGTAGATTAGGATTTGATCTTCGGATTGCTTGGAGACGGCGATGGATTTGATCGGAGAGTTGCCGGAGTCGATGGTGGTCTCGGCGAGGGGTTCGATAATCGCCCGAGATTTGGGTTTCACAGCCATCAGAAAAAACGCAAACTCAATTTATGTGTTTCCGCTATTCATAAACGCATAAACGCAAATTGTTATGTGAATTGTCTTTTGGCCCCAAAAAGTTATTTGAATTGTATTTTGGCCATTGTAATATGATTTTTAAAAGATTGAATAGTTAATTTTAGTTTATTTATCAATATTTATATATTATATATTTCATTTACTGTTTTTAACAATTTAGTTTACATGGCATTATATTTATATATATTTATAATTATATAACGTATCACATTAGAACAATTGCATCTTTCACAAATTATACTATGTAAATATTTTTTTGTTGCTAGATAGTATAATTTTTATTTGCTAATCTTTTTATTTCTTTAATATAAGCGACGTAAAAATTAGTGAAAAAATATATTAATTTGAGATTATTTGCCGATTTGAAATTGGAAAGAACTTAAACTATCAACTAGATTATCAATAAAATTTACCTTACTTCGCGTTTTGAAATATATAATTTATCTATTTGATACTCGAAAGATGTTACATTTTCCATTTAAAATTCCAAATCTCTTGTTTGCCATTTTATATTGGAAAATGGCATTTTATTTTATTTATTTATTTTGCTGGCAGAATAAGTTACCCCCATCACAATCATAATTCATTACGAATTTTTAAATCAAAATTCTAACTCAATTTTAATTCAATTTAAATCTCTTTAATGTTTATAATATAAATAAATAATATTTAATCAATCATTAACTATCAATATACTTTTATATCGAATTTACTTTAATCATTTGCATTTTAACTCATATTCAAATACAAACTCAAAGACTCAAATATTTATCCAATCATTTTTTGGCTGTAAATTAACACACTTTATACTAAAAACACAAAAATAAATAAAGAAATAAATAAAAAATAGATAGTTTATCATAGTTACAGAAGTTGCTACTTTGCTTCTATTTTACAAAGCACGCTTAACTTATTGTTCAGTAGCTGATTTAAAAAAAAAAAAAAAAAATGCAATTTAACATGAGCATCAAAATACATAGAAGCACCAATTTAACATGATCATCAAAGTTCATAGAACTTCAAATTACTGTAGAAACAGAAGTACATAACATGTATCACTTCGACAACAAGTCCCATTATGAGGTCTTTAGTTCATTTTGCCTACAAAACGCAATAAATAAAAACAAGTCAAACCCCGTGTAGAAATTTAAACTGACTTATGGTCACGATGCACGCAATCCAATTAATAACGAGTTGTACTGCGTCTCGTGTTGGGAATATCACTTGTGAGTTGTCCCACATTGATTTGATAGGGTAAATGAGCCTAGTTTATAAGTCTAGTGGGCTACTCCTCCCATCACCAATTGGTTTTGGGATGGAACCTCACTTGGGCTTCATTTGGGCTAACCCTCTTATGGTGCGCTTCACCTGTGTGGGACCGCACTCGTATTGCCCCCGTTTGACATCTCGAGACAAATGCAGGGAGTCTACTCTTGAAATAATCAAAATCTTCCACAGAAAAATATCAATGCCGGTTGCAGACCAATAGGCGATAACAAATAGGTAATTCTACATGATCTCAACTATGGTTCACTAGAGCCATCGTTAATGAAAACATGAGCACAGACACACATACATTGAACTGTAGAACACAACCGTAAGCATGAAAACGCACCTCAAAGAAAATGTTCATCTCTCGAAGATCCATTCCTTGATTATTCCATTGTAAAATCATCTAATTAATAATGTCCAAAGTATCTTTTAATTATCATAGAATCACTAAACTGACATATTCACTTATGACACATTCAACACTCTCTGTTTGCAGTCACTTTTAATTTGCTTGATTTAAGCACAAAAGAAGTCGATGATTTGTTCTATACTAGCTCCTTCGAAGACAGCCCTTAAATGACTATCAATCAAATGAGAAATTATTGTATGCATCAAGCCTTACAACGGCTACAACTAGTAGAGTAACAGCTAGTTTTTGGCATGTTGAAAGATATCATTAGTGCCGAACTTTAACAAAAGAAGTCGATGATTTGTTCTATGCTAGCTCCTTCGAAGACAGCCCTTAAATGATTATCAATCAAATGAGAAATTATTGTATGCATCAAACCTTACAACGGCTACTACTAGTAGAGTAACAGTTAGTTTTTGGCATGTTGAAAGATATCATTAGTGCCGAACTTCAACATAGAATTCGATGATTTGTTCTTTGCTAGCTCCTTCGGAGACAGGGTTAAATGACATGCACATACCAATCCATAATCTCTAACCCATCACAGGGTTAGTCATAATTCCCATCGGCCGCTGCTTACAAAGGTTTGTGGAGTAATATTATAGTTTATTGTGTATTGATACAATTTTTCTTTTTTTATTTAATAAGAAATTTCGTAGTGTTGATATGATTTTTCTCCTAATATGCCTTTGTTCTTGATTTATATTCTTTGTCTCAGATTTCTTTATTGTACTAGGAAGATGCACGTGCTACGCACGTGATATTAATTTTTTTTACTCAAAATTAATTTTATTATATATTTAATTTAATAGCACAATATAATTTTCTTTTCATTATTTAACAAAAAATTGTGTATATTTTTATGATAAAATATAAAATTTAATACTATTAACAGAACTTTATGACAAATAAAACTAAATAAAAAATATTGGTTAGAAAATCTAAAATAAAATTAATATTTTTTTTTTTTTGAAATTTGAAATGTTGAAGAAATCTATGTCGTCCTTGATTTTGTTATTTAGTAATATCATCCTTATGCTTAAAATAATGATCATTATTATTGTAAAAATAATAGCTTTTTTAATGTCTTCCTTTTGTGTCTTACTATTTGAATAATAACTTGAATTTACTATAACTATAATTTGTAATTATCATTGCTTATTGTTGATTGGAAGCTGACACTGTGGTTGAATGTTTCGTTCTCTATTATTTTGATTATAACGGTTGCAAATTCAATTATATTTGCACGTGTAATATTTTGTAATATTTAGATATATATTTTCTCTCTGTATATAATGATATAAGAGATATAAATATTTGAAAATATCTTTAAAGTTGTAAATATTTAAAAAACAATTACTTGAAATTAGGAACAATAACATCTTTGATTGATTAAAGGTTCCTATCTATCTATATATAATGTCGTAACATTGGTTAATTGAAGGTGCTTATCTATATATTGTCCAAAATAAATTATTGTTACATCTTCTAACACTGTCATACATGCATTATCATTTTCGTTCATGGATTTTCAAGACTATCTAAAAAGTGAAAAAAATAATAATTCTATTTTAAATAAATTGTAAAATCATGATTCTTTCATATTTTACTTTTATCTTAACATTATTTTATATATTTGTCAATATTTTTACAAGGTTTATGTTTCCTAGTTTTAAGAAGTGATTTGAAAAATTAAATTTATCTATGATTTATAATAAGATAGTCTATTGAAATAAATTTACAGTAAATGTAATATTTATTTTTATTTAATTAATTATAATTATTATAACTATATATTTTCTAACAAGTACACATATTTTGAAATTCAAGATTTTAAAATCGAGTATTACTTATTTTATTTTATTTTTATAATTACTATATTTTGATTTCTATTACAATTAAAGTAAATAGTAGATTAATTTATGTAACACATATTACCATAAAAGAACATTTATACTGTACATACTACTAACAGATAAAGTTAAATTTTATCATGCATATATTTTAATGAATAATTTAAACAAAGTATTTCTAGTAAAACTATGTATTTGCACTTAACTAATATTTTTTTTCCATAAAACATTGATATTTTTATGTTGAATAACTATTTTTAATACTAAGAAAAATGAATAAAAAAATAGCATACAAACATTTTAATACAATAATATTTAAAAAATTAATTAAAAAAATAACATACAAATATTTGGTAAATAATAAAAAACAATGAGAACCATAAGTTAATTGAATAATATATTTATAATAAAATAATACAATAAGAATAAGAAAGATTAATATGTTATGACGTTAGAAAAAAAAACCAGTTAAATAGATAAATGTTTGGTTTCAATAAAAGGTTAGTTCAATTGATTATTTATTTTTTTTTAATTTTTTTATTGACTTTGCATTACAAGAATTTTTAATATTCGTACAGAAAAAAAAATCTTACTTTGTAGTTGTGCCAATACATTCATTTAAAAATTTGGATACCGGTAAATTTTTTTTTTCAGTAGATTAATATCATAAAAGTTACTAATTATAATATACACAAGGAATATTATAAGAAAAAATTGAGTACTATGTCATGACATTCATGATTAAAACATCAAAATATGATTTAAAACGTTTTATTTGAAATTATTTGAAATAATTTTATATTAAGTCATGTGTTTTAATGTTTCAAT
Source organism: Striga hermonthica (assembly GCA_902706635.1). NCBI lineage: Eukaryota > Viridiplantae > Streptophyta > Magnoliopsida > Lamiales > Orobanchaceae > Striga > Striga hermonthica. The sequence goes on along the minus strand of CACSLK010024540.1, from coordinate 16,440,279 downwards.
TATTCTAATTAAAATTTAAATTGTTATTTGACAATTTTGATTGTTTATATTACAAGTAGTAAATGTATTTGGAATAAGACATAATATAAAATTTTGGAAGTACTAGCGAATTCGAATGGGCCGTACATGCTCTGGAATTCCCTAACCGAAGAGTTCAAGATCCTCCCGGCCTGCTCAATGGAGGCCCCCCTACCTGTTCAAATCCTTCATACACGCCCTATCGAGTGTGATCCCACGTCTTGGGATTTTAAGGTTGTAAGAACAGTTATCTTTACGTACGGAGATGAGGAAGGCAATTTTGTGGATACAACTGAACTATTTGAACTATATTCTTTGAAGGAAGATGCGTGGAGGCCCTTGACCCATCCTAAAATGGTTACTCCGAGTTTTTAGGATTCCTCGGTCGCTGTCAAGGGGTGTCACTATGGGATCGGTTGCACTAGCGGACGTGACGAAGGCATCGTGTACAATAACTTCGAGGATGAAACATTTAACTTGTTACACATGTCTGTCACTGCTCAGACAAAGTTTTTGCATCTTGTAGAGATTGACGGTTCACTAGGAGCTATCTCTTACCATGGGATATAGAGATAGAAAGAGATTTCACGTGTGGTTGTGGGATCGGGGATGTGGAGTGAAGTTTGGAGTTTTGATGCGTGTGGGGTTAAGTGTCCGTTGGGGATCTGGGCCAAGAACAAGTGCTTCCTCGAAGGGATGAATGGCGGCTTGCTTCTTTCTAATGTTGTCACAAGAGAATTTAGGCATTTTATCTGAATTGTTATTTTGAGAACTTGCTCATCCCGTACGTCAAAAGCGCGGTGCCTTTCATTGTTGATTAGGTATATTTGTTTTGGCGGTTAACTTTTCTCTCTTTCTTTGTTATGTATGTGTGTTTAAGGAAAGAGGAAAAAGTTAACCGCCAAAACAAATATACCTAATCAGCAATAGAAGGCACCACGCTTTCGAAATACGGGATGAGCAAGTTCTCAAAATAACTATTCAGATCAACCGTCCCAATTCTCATGTGGCAGCATTAGAAAGAAGCAAGCCGCATTCATCCATTCGAGGAAGCACTTGTCCTTGGCCCAGATCCCCAACGGACACTTGACCCCAAACGCATCAAAGCTCAAGCTTCACTCCACATTCCCGATCCAACAACCACACGTGAAACTTCTTTCTACCTCCAGCCCATGGGAAAGACAGCCCATGGGAAAGAGATAGCGCCTAGTGAACCATCAATCTCTACACACGCGAAAACTTCGTCTGATCGGGACAAGCAGTGACAGGCATGGGTAACAATTTAAATGCTTCATCCTCAAAGTTGAAGCAAACGATGTCTTGGTCAATTCTACCAACGCAACCAATCTCATAGTAAGACCCCTTGAGACCAACCGAAAAATGGCTAAAACTCGGAGTAACCATTTTAGGAGGGGTCAAGGGCCTCCATGCATCTTCCTTCAGATAAAAGAGCTCAAATAGCTTAGTTGTATCCACCAAATTGTCTTCCTCATCTTCGTACATAAAGAGAAATGTCCTTACAACCTTGAAATCCATAGACAAGGGATCACGCACGATAGCAGGAGACTTAAAAGACATGTATGAAGGACTGGAACAAGTAGGCGGGGCCTTCATTGAGCAGGGCGGGAGGATCTTGAACTCTTCGATTAGGGGATTCAAGACCATGTACGGGCCCGAATCCCCTACCAGTAGAAGTACCCCATCACAAGACCCAATAATGTCCAGGGGTACTCCACCTTGATTTTTGCTTCTATATGTCGCAAACACAATTTTTTTTCACGTGAGAAGCAAGTGCCGCCATCAGCTGTGGAGATGGTCGGAAAATAATGGGCATCCTCATTTTCCTTTCTACTTTTCAGAGGTCTGGAGGAGGTGGAAAAATAATGGTCGTCCTCATTTTCTTCTCTTCTTCTCAGACGTCCTACGATAAGCTTGTTTATGCTCGGACCATAGTTCTTCTTAAGGTGCGGGCGATTGTGATTTATCACTTTCCTTGCACCATACATCTCGTGTAGGTGACCTACGTGGCAGGTGGATCTGAGCTTCGACGATAAACATCGAACCCCCTTGGACAAGATGCCCATATCTGGAAAGTGACAAGTGTTAGCTGCGAAGTTGAAAAGACCCATGAAGTGGGTCTGACTATAATTTCAAGGGAGAAGTGAGAAATTTTGGGATCTATTAGGCTAAAATTAGCAAAGTAAATTAAAAAAGAAAATAATAAACAAATCCTCAGCTAGATCCATTTATCACATGCACCAAAAAGATTTTATTTTCTTTAAGTACCTCAAACTAAATTAAAGTGGCTCGAAAAGTAAACTGGTCTTCTATGAAGCAAAGGACTCAGCTTCTGTACAAAATAAACCATTGCAAACAAACCATAGCAAACTTAAGCATCTATAAAGTCTAAATCCAGAATAATTGCACAGAAATAAACAGCAATAAGGTTAAACAACGCAGTTATAGAGCTCAAGCACCCTGAAAACGAAGCCCTAGCTCAAGACAAAATGCTGAAACTATTTTCAGTAATTTCTAAACACGAACCTGCCAAGCTAAAAGTAGTGTTTCAACATTCGTTAGATCAAAATATAGAACTCATACAAGAAAAATTATCACCTGGTGAAAGCTCGACCGATCACAGAAAGAGAGGTACTGTTCTGAGGGAAACCCGAAAAAAACAAATTCGTCGGCCGCAAATATCCTAGGGCAGTTTGAGGCCTATATATGGCCCATTATTAGTGTGGGCCGTTTGTAGTACATATAAACTAAAGCCCAATAATATGATACATGTCATCAATAATCTACACATCTATATCTAGACATGGTCACGGGTTAGCCCGGCCCAGAACTAGCCACAGACCGGCCGGAACTGGCCCCAGACCGGCCGGAACCGGCCCTCCCTATCCGGTTTGTGAACCAGCCCGTAACCCCTTAAGGGCCGGTTACGGGTCGTGTGGTACTCATTTCCAGTCCAGGCCCGGGTTTCCGACGGGTCACAGTTGTAATTTTTTTATTTTTTATTTTTTATTTTTTATTATTCTTTTTAAAATCGGCGGTTCAATAAACTGACCCTTAAATATACTCGGGCCGTCTACGGGCCAGTATTTGAAGTCCAGACCTAGTTTGTCGGCCCAACCCGGGCTTTGGCCACCTCTATCTATACCTATCTACTAGTGGACTCGTGCACAGCCATCCCGAGTTTAGTCAATAGCTTCTAAGAGCATGCTTGGATATAAAATTTTTTGGTTTTGTTTGGATTTTTTGGTTTGGTTTGGTTAATTTTGAAAAAGGTGGTATGGTTAGTTGTTAGTGGGTATATTAAAATAATATTTAAAATAAAATAATTAAAGTTGATTAGATTTAAAAAGTAAGAGAGAGAAGTTGAAGTGATGGTTAGTTAAAATTATGTGAGTGGATAAATAGTGAATTAAGGTTGATGTGATGTGTATAAATGATTGGTTGATATTATTTAATTATAGGAAAAGGTTGATGATAGTGAGGTTGAGTTAAAATTGAGTTAGAAAAAGTAGTTGAGTTAAAAATGATTGGAATTTTTTGAGATAATTTTGTATCCAAGCATCCTCTAAATATTTTGTTTACTGTGCAATCTGATTCTTCTTTTGCAAAATAACATACACTAATACGCCAGTAAAAGAAGAATTAGATTGTACAGTAACAATTAGCCATTGAGTGATTAAAACCATAAGCAATAGGCACTGAGTAATTTTGTAAAACCACTGTTTAGAAACTTGTTTTAAATCATAAAGACTTTTAATCAATTTGCAAACTTTGTTATCTTAATGTTGACAATGTCAGGGGAGACTTCATATATATACTTTCTCCCCATATATATACTTCTGATCCAAATCACCCTGTAAAAATACATTATTGACATAGTTGATGAAATGCTATTTTTTATGGGCAACAACAAATCTGACAATGGTAATTTGTGCAGCATGAGAAAAAATTTCAGTAGTTGATCGAACCACCTAACAACTCGAATAACAAGTTGTTTTTTTAGGCACTGGCAAAGAATTAAGACAATAGAGTTAACATGAACACATCATTTTTCTATCCTCTCTCAAAAACAAATCACAAAATTGAAAGGTTTTTACCTTACGGGTAAGCAAACCTGAGCCGAAACCAAAATCCGAGCCAAATTGTGCAATTCCTTGCGATCCAAATCGGTTTTTCTAGTGTGAAATTATTTGCTTCAGTTTTTTCTACACTGTGGTGCACTTAAGTCAACATTTTCCACAAATTCGGTCTTGATGGGTCTCCTCTCGGATCTGGAGTGAACCGGTGGAAAATCGCCCAGATCTGGAATGAACCGATGGAAATGAGCAATAGCCTTCGAACTGTTGTTGAACCACGAACAGACCTGCAAGAACTCAACGCCGGAAGGGTTTCCGGCGTAGAGCCTCCGACGCTCAAGTCAGTATGTGAAAGAGATGAAGGAAGCTGCCCCTAGAGCAGCAACAGTAATGGAGGAAAGTATCTAATAAATGGGAGTTAGGATTTAGGGGTTACCTCAGCTTCTTTATATAAGAACAAGGCAATTACCTGGAGTCCCCAAAATGCCCTGGCCGACTTACTGGAGATGTCCAAAATACCCTGGTCGGTTCACATTCCGCCCCTCTCCTAGTCAGCATTTAGATTCCCTCTTATCTTTAACATTTTTCCTATGAAGTATCAAGTGTACCAAATAGACAAAGGTCTATAAGCCTCAGGATTCCCTAAGTCGACTCGGGATACCAACTCGAGTCGGCGGGGTCGTCTTTAGACGTCGGTAGGCCCTGACGTGTTCATCCTTTTTCCGGGGACATTGGCTGTAGCTAGTCGACATTTGGGAGTCGACCGAGGGATACCTGGACCCTTAACCAGAGATATTATAGTTCCTGTGGAAAGAGTCGACTTTGCCTAAGTCGACTCGGTTATTTCCGAATTGTTAGTCATATAAGCCGTTATGCGACAGTATAGCTATATCAGGTCTTTTTGGGTTCGGTGCGATTTGTACTGAACTACACCAATTTTCCATCATAATAGAAGAATGTATGTGCAAACTGCAATTTGATTTCAAAGTTTCACAAGGATTTTACTATAACATTAAACTTTAGATATGAACTACGAAGCAAAATGTAACTAATAATAAGACCTCAATCCGTCTCCAATTGCCTCAGTTTTGGATCTTTTATGAAGAAATGTTAAATCTCCAGAACTTTAAAAGATGGGCTGAAAGCAGCAAATTTTATGTTAGAAGACATATGTTGATAAGTGGTGTAAAACTAAGACAGAAATTATTATTGAAGACATAGGTTGATAAATGATGTAAAACTGAATATTTGGAGCTGGTACATAATAAAAAGAATTAACATA
>CACSLK010024540.1:16407933-16418007 GCA_902706635.1 Striga hermonthica | reverse complement strand
TGTATATATATATATATATATATATATATATATACATCCTTTCACACAATTGATAGCAAACACGAAAATTTGAAAACAAATACAAGGACACATATCATGTCGGTGAACAACAAACAGAAGTCTAACGATTCAAAGTAACAGAATAGAATAAATTGGCAATTAAGAAAATTGAAGAATCTGTAAGGTTTAAATTTTGTTTCATCTTCAATACCAAAGAACTGAAATACTTAGTCGAACATAATCGACAAAGCAGTTCGTGGGATTTGTGCAGTTTGGAACACTTGGATTTGACGACTAGACTCGCCTTATCTATAAACCCTTGCTTGTTAGAAGTAGCCTACCCGACTCGACCATACAAAAAAAGACTGTCTACCGAACAACCTCTACTCACATTTTCTATCAAGATCGCCCTTGGCATCTTGCGGCTAGTTTTGTTGACGACATCAGGAAGTCTTTTCACACCATCGGAGCGAAGCGAAGTGGTAGAACAAAGCGAAGTGAAGTCATAAGTAGTAAAGGGTTTGCTAGATATTTAGGCCCTGCACCTTCAATGTGGAGTTCCAAGTTACACTTCAAAGGAATGACGGTGTTCGACATTTCCATGGCCGTCAAGGGAAACTTTTAGGCAAGTCTAGCAACAGTTAAGTTAACTAGTATTCTAGCAAATAAAATTTTAAATGTTATGTGTGTGTGTATATGTGATATTTAAAATCATCATAAATTAAATAAAAAGCATATTAGTTTTAATTTATTTTATCGGTAGTAAAAATAAATGGCATGAATATAAACAATAAACTTACATATTAATCTTTATAATTGATTGCAACAATATAATTGATGATTATGAATTGAATAGATAAGAAAATATTAAAATTATTATTATTGCAATTGTCCATTACAAATGGAGCTGTAAGAGTCATTGTTGACAATTCTTCTGCATAGTGCTAATAATGGACTAGATCAAAATGACTCAACTAAATTCTAGTGCTTCTTTTATTAGTGAAGTCTCTATAAAAAAAATATATAAACGACGCAATGCACCTTGGGTCGCTACGGAAACAGCCTCCTTGTATAATTACAAAGGTAAGGTTTTGCGTACAACTGACCTCTCAGACCCCAACCCGTTTGGGAATATACTGGTTATTGGTATGTATGTATGTATTATTATTATTATTATTATTATTATTGCAATTGTGCACGAAATTTTAAAAGGTTTGGTTGTATTATAAAAAAGGATTAACTAATATTAATAAGAAAACTTCGTTAATGAGTTAAAACAAAAACAATAATAATAATAATAATAATAATAATAATAATAATAATAATAATAATAATTTTCATTGAATTGTTTGAAAAAAAGTTTTAAATTATAATACTATTTAATGTGCCTTTATAATTTATTAGTAGTTATTGTAAATATTTAATTAATGCAAAAGTGGAAAACTTAAAGAGTTTCATTAAATTGTTGCTAACAATTATATATATTGATTTTATGATACAAAATTAAAGGGATCGGTAATAACATATAGTATAAAAATGGATCAAGACTTAGTCCATTGCAAATGGAGCTGGAAGAGTCAATGTTGACAATTCTTCTGGCATCGTGCAAATAATGGACTAGATCAAAATGACTCAATTAAATTCTAGTGCTTCTTCTATTAGTGAAGTTTCTAGAAAAAATATATCAAACGACGCAACGCACCTTGGGTCGCTATGGAAACAGCCTCCTTGTATAATTACAAGGGTAAGGTCTGCGTACAACTGACCCCCCAGACCCCAACCTGTTTGGGAATATACTGGGTATGTTGATATTGATGTTGATAAAAATGGATCAAGACTGGTTTGTTTACAAATTTTTTAGGAGTTAGTGTATTTCATTATAGTAAGAGGTTGATGGAATTATTTGTGATGCTCTTTTTGAAAAATTATTTGTGTATTTATCGTAGTATTAACTGGACTATTGAGTAATTTTTAAGGAAATTAAAAATTTTGTTCTATTTTTTCTTTACTGTTCTACGGTGTTGTGTTTTTGTCGTAAAATTATTTTGTCAAATTTTATTAGAAGTGATAAATACAATAAATTTGATTATTGTAATAAATATATTAATGTTCATTAGTCAGTTCAAATTAGTAATAAACGTATTAGAATAAATTTGTGTATGATATTTATGTATACAATGATAATATGTTTATTCAATGATGCAATAGTCCGTTCATATTTTTATTAGTCAAATTTATATTAGTCAGTTTATTTCATTGTAGTAAAAGGCTGATTAACATTGTGTATACAATGATGATATTTTATTGTATATGATATTTTTATCACTATAAATTTTTTTCTCTTTTACAGGTTGAAGTTGAAATAAGAGCTAGTGAAATATTTATTTATTGTAGGGAGTGAATTTCTAACAATTTTCATGTGTTGTAATTTTGGTTATACAGGAAAATTTTCCTTCATCATTATTTATTATGGTATATTATTAATTTTAGCGAGTAATATCAAAATCAATTTTATTTACTAAATACAAAGTATCAATAAAGTATTAAGAATAATATCTGAAATATTATTTGGAAATCAATTTTCCATTTAATGAAATTTTATTGATTATTAGGTTAATTATGTATTTATTATTGAAAAACAAATGAATTAAAGTAAAATGTATAGTAGAAGCAAAATTGTAACGGTATTGTATTAATGAGATTTGATAAAAAGCAAAAAAAAAAAGTCAAAGGCAACTAATATAGGCTGCAAATGAGTGAGGTTTTATTAAATGTTTTATTTATGGATTAGCCAGCCATATTATATATATAGATGAGATTAAGAAATACCATAAATGCAAAAATGAAACAGACGTGGCCTCAAGTTACCGACCGAGTAGATCTTCCCATTGGAGCATCGACCACACCGTGATAAAAGTCACTATACCACATTTCTGTAAATAGATAAATATATTTTGTAAACAGATAAGAATTTGAAACTAAAAATTCATTCAGAAAGTGAAGTTGAAGGAAACAACACCTTGAGAAGAATTATGGTCCGAGCATAAACAAACTCATCATCAGACGTCGAGAAGAAGAAAGTAAAATGAAGACTACCATTATTTACCTTGAGCTCTGAAAAGTAGAAAGGTGATATGGGATATTATCTACTAGATCGGTTCAACGAGTCAATCGGAGGAAATTGGTTAACAACCTAACTAAGTTGGGCATCCATAACAAGGTGCCAAGGCGAAGGCGAAGATGAGCGGGTTTGACAGCGTTGGGTGAGAAACTGCTTTACTGAAATTTGGTTAAATAGAAGTGGTCGCATACTCGACCACTCATCCTTACCGTGACAGCTCAGCAATCGCTTTAGACTTGGTCGAACATAGGAACATAAGAGGAAATCTCAGGCACATGGATAGGGGACACGCGGCACGCAGTGAGTGGTCCAACGCGATAACGGACTCTGATATTCTCTGACACATCTGACGCGTTTTCTAACACCAAGAGTATTGGAGACGCGCGACCGTACGGACGAGCAGAGGGGACAACCAACGCGACTCGCCTTAGAGGCGCATGTAAGATAACTCGCCCCTATCTCTTATTCTGATCAATCTCTCATACTTTTATATACTTACACATATATTCTTCATCTTCTCAAGATCTGACTTGAGCGTTGCGTTGGAGGCTCTTCATCGGAAAAACCCATCCGATGTGAGAGTTACGTGCAGATTCGCCGTTCTACCGGTGAGGAAAGCGAGCTCGAAGCGATTCTCGGCCGGTCAGGCGTTACACTTGTATTAAAAGGAAAATGAGGACGGCCATTATTTCTCGACCATCTCCACCACAAATGGCAGCCTACGCTTCTCATGTGACAAACAATTGTGCTTGCAACATATAGAAGCAAAAATCGAGGTAGAGTATCCCGGGGACATTGTTGGCTCCTTTGATGGTGTATTTCTACTTGTAGCGGATTCGAATGGGCCGTACATGCTCTGGAATCTCCTAACCCTGGAATCTCCTAACCGAAGAGTTCAAGATCCTCCCGGCCTGCTCAATGGAGCCCCCCCTACCTATTCCAATCCTTCATACACTCTCATGCTATCGGGTGTGATCTCACGTCTGGGATTTTAAGGTTGTAAGGACAGTTCTTTTTAGGTACGGAGATGAGGAAGGCAATTTCGTGGATACTACTGAGCTATTTGAGCTATATTCTTTGAAAGAAGATGCGTGGAGGCCCTTGACCCATCCTACAATGGTTACTCCTAGTTTTTAGGATTCCTCGGTCGCTGTCAAGGGGTGTCACTATGGGATCGGTTGCACTAGCGGACGTGACGAACTCGTGTACAATAACTTCGAGGATGAAGCATTTAACTTGTTACCCATGCCTGTCACTGCTCGTCTCGATCAGACGAAGTTTTTACCTCTTGTAGAGATTGACGGTTCATTAGGCGCTATCTCTTACCCTGGGATGGAGATAAAAAGAGATTTCACGTGTGGTTGTGGGATCGGGGATGTGGAGTGAAGCTTGGAGTTTTGATGCGTGTGGGGTCAAGTGTCCGTTAGGGATCTGGGCCAAGAACAAGTGCTTCCTCGAAGGGATGCATGGCGGCTTGCTACTTTCTAATACTGTCACAAGAGAATTGGGGCGGCTGATCTGAATGGTTATTTTGAGAACTTGCGCATCCCATACGCCAAAAGCGCGGTGCCTTTCATTGCTGATTAGATATTTGTTTTGGCGGTTAACTTTTCTCTCTTTCTTTGTTATGTATGTGTGTTTAAGGAAAGAGGAAAAAGTTAACCGCCAAAACAAATATACCTAATCAGCAATGGAAGGCACTGCGCTTTAGACATACGGGATGAGCAAGTTTTCAAAATAACCATTCAGATCAAGGCAGCATTAGAAAGAAGCAAGCCGCATTCATCCATTCGAGGAAGCACTTGTCCTTGGCCCAGATCCGCAACGGACACTTAACCCCACACGCATCAAAGCTCAAGCTTCACTCCACATCTCCGATCCCACAACCACACGTGAAACCTCTTTCTATCTCCAGCCCATGGGTAAGAGATAGCGCCTAATGAACCACCAATCTCTACAACACGCGAAAACTTCGTCTGATCGGGACAAGCAGTGACAGGCATGGGTAACAATTTAAATGTTTTATCCTCAAAGTTGAAGCAAACGATGCCTTCGTCAATTCTACCAGCGCAACCAATTTCATAGTAAGACCCCTGGAGACCAACCGAATAATGTCAAAACTCGAAGTAACCATTTTAGGATGGGTCAAGGGCCTCACGCATCTTCCTTCAAAGAATAGAGCTCAAATAGCTTAGTTGTATCCACCAAATTGTCTTCCTCATCTTCGTACATAAAGAAAAATGTCCTTACAACCTTGAAATCCCCAGACATGGGATCACGTCCGATAGCAGGAGACTTAAAAGACATGTATGACGTGTAAGAAGGACTGGAACAGGTAGGCGGGTCCTTCATTGAACAAGGCAGGAGGATATTGAACTCTTCGGTTAGGGGATGGTTAGGGGATTCAAGACCATGTACGGGCCCGAATCCCCTACCAGTAGAAGTACCCCATCACAAGACCCAATAATGTCCAGGGCTACTCCGCCTCGATTTTTGTTTCTATATGTCGCAAGCACAATTTTTTTTCACGTGAGAAGCAAGTGTCGCCATCTGCGATGGAGATAGTCGAAAAATAATGGGCGTCCTCATTTTCCTTTCTACTTTTCAGAGGTCTGGAGAAGGTGAAAAAATAATGGTCGTCCTCATTTTCCTCTCTTCTTCTCAGACGTCCTATGATAAGCTTGTTTATGCTCGGACCATAGTTCTTCTTAAGGTGCGGGGGATTGCGATTTATCACTTTCCTTGCACCATACATCTTGTGTAGGCGACCTCCGTGGCAGGTGGATCTGAACTTCGACGATAAACATCAAACCCCCTTGGACAAGATGCCCATATCTGGAAAGTGACAAGTGTTAGCTGTGAAGTTGAAAAGACCCATGAAGTGGGTCTGACTATAATTTCAAGGGAGAAGTGAGAAATTTTGTGATCTATTAGGCTAAAATTAGCAAAGTAAAACTTAAAAAGAAAATAAGAAACAAATCCTCAGCTAGATCCATTTATTACATGCACCAAAAAGATTTTATTTTCTGTAAGTACCTCAAACTAAATTAAAGTGGCTCGAAAAGTAAACTGGTCTTCTATGAAGCAAAGGACTCAGTTTCTGTACAAAATAAACCATTGCAAACAAACCATAGCAAACTTAAGCATCGATAAAGTCTAAATCCAGAATAATTACGCATAAATAAGCAGCAATAAGGTTAAGCAACGCAGATATAGAGCTCAAGCACCCTGAAAACGAAGCCCTAGCTCAAGACAAAATGCCGAAACTATTTTCAGTAATTTCTAGACACGAACCAGTCAAGCTAAAAGTAGTGTTTCAACATTCGTTAGATCAAAATATAGAACTCATACAAGAAAAATTATCACCTGGTTAAAGCTCGACTCGACTCGACTGATCACAGAAGGAGAGGTATTGTTGTGAGGGAAACCCGAAAAAACAAATTCGTCGGCCGCAAATATCCTAGGGCACTTTCAAGCCCATATATGGCCCATTATTAGTGTGGGCCGTTTGTAGTACATATAAACTAAAGCCCAATAAAATAATACATGTCATCAATAATCTATACATCTATATCTAGACATGGCCACGAGTTATCCCGGCCCGGAACTAGCCCTAGACCGGCCCGGAACTGGCCACAAACCGGCCCGGAACCAGCCGTCCCTAGCCAATTTGGAACCAACCCGTAACACCTTAAGGGCCGGTTACGGATCGTGTGGTACTCATTTCCAGTCCAGGCCCGGGTTTTCCGACGAGTCACAGTTGTAATTTTTTTTTATTATTATTATTATTATTTTGAAAACCGACGGTTCAATGAACTGGCCCCTAGATATACTCGGGCCGTTTACGGGCCAATATTTGAAGTCCACTGACCTAGTTGGTCGGCCCAGCCCGGGCTTTGGCCACCTCTATCTATACCTATCTACTAATAGACTCGTGCACAGCCATCCCGAGTTTAGTCAATAGCTTCTAAATATTTTGTTTACTGTGCAATCTGATTCTTGCAGAATAACATACACTAATATGCCAGTAAAAGAAGAATCAGATTGTACAGTAAACAATTAGCCATTGAGTGATTAAAACCATAAGCAATAGGCACTGAGTAATTTTGTAAAACCACTGTTTAGAAACTTGTTTTAAATCATAAAGACTTTTAATCAATTTGCAGACTCTGTTATCTTAATGTTGGCAATATCAGGAGGAGACTTCATATATATACTTATCAAAATCACCCTGTAAAAATACATTATTGACATAGTTGATGAAATGCTATTTTTTCTATAGGCAACAACAAATCTGACAATGGTAATTTGTGCAGCATGAGAAAAAATTTCAGTAGTTGATCGAACCACCTAACAACTCGTATAACAAGTTGTTTTTTTAGGCACTGGCAAAGAATTAAGACAATAGAGTTAACATGAACACATCATTTTTCTATCCTCTCTCAAAAACAAATCACAAAATTGAAAGGTTTTTACCTTACGGGTAAGCAAACCTGAGCCGGAACCAAAATCCGAGCCAAATTGTGCAATTCCTTGCGATCCAAATCGGTTTTTCTAGTGTGATATTATTTGCTTCAGTTTTTTCTACACTGTGGTGCACTTAAGTCAACATTTTCCACAAATTCGGTCTTTTTGGGTTCGGTGCGATTTGTACTGAACTACACCAATTTTCCATCATAATAGAAGAATGTATGTGCAAACTGCAATTTGATTTCAAAGTTTCACAACGATTTTACTATAACATTAAACTTTAGATATGAACTACGAAGCAAAATGTAACTAATAATAAGACCTCAATCCGTCTCCAATTGCCTCAGTTTTGGATCTTTTATGAAGAATTGTTAAATCTCAAAATTTTTAAAGGATGGGCTGAAAGCAACAAATTTAATGTTAGAAGACATATGTTGATAAGTGGTGTAAAACTAAGACAGAAATTATTATTGAAGACATAGGTTGATAAATGATGTAAAACTGAATATTTGGAGCTGGTAAATAATAAAAAGAATTAACATATTCGTAAGAAAACAAAAATCATCAGACATCTCTGTTCAATAGTACATCTCAGTTCAATAGTACAATAGTATGTAACTGTATTTATCTTTTAGAACACAGTAAAGTAAATGAAAGAAAAAAGAAAGACTTGTTGAAGAATAAGCTCAAGAGAGCAACAATTTGAATGCCTTTCTGCACTTCTTTACTCATTTTCCAAACTTCCCCCACTTCGAGGATTGATTTCCTTAGAAAAGTCGTGTGAGCCAGTCGAAATTGTGCATGTTTTGGTGAAATTCGGGCTGATTTCAGTCAAGCTTGAATTTATCATGTGAGAGCATCATTTATTCGGAAATGAATATTGCTGCTTCACGCAATTTCGAAAGCCTATTCACAGAGAACTAACCTATGCCATAGCCAATGCTACTAAATGTTGAAACTCACAAAGTATGTCCTTCACATTTATGATTTTTTTTAAATAAATGATTTAAGTTATTTTCCAAGACAGACTAAATCACTATGTCTATAGATTATTGAACGGCGGCATATAATTTGTACCTGAGATTGGATGTCATTTAATGCCCGAGTGTCATCAGCCTCATCAACAGCCTCCCTTAATTCCATGAAAATCTGTCATAGCCCATTCCAAATAACATTTGAAAAATTAGTTTCCTTCAAACTTCTTATATGAGAGCTTAGATCTACAAGACCTTGAAAGTGGAAGTACGTCACAAAACATTTCAAAACCAAATTATATTAAGTATCTAGTCGCATGCTAGAGTGTCATGCATTGAGTATGACAAAGCTATAGAGCTCACATCATCCAACATGTTTTGACTTGCTTTTCAAAATAAATGGATATAATCTTCACTTTGCAAAAACTAAAAATTACTAACAAAATGCGACAAAAAGGAATTCACGGGAGACTCTTCATGGTGTATAAAATTACCTCAGCGAGTCGCTCATAATCTGTAATCCTTCCTTTTTCATCAACAAGCACACCTTCTAATTTCAACTGCATAGGTTTTATTTAAAACGAGTGAAAAAGAGTAGAAACAGAGTCATGCTAAACAAAACCTGAAAACAAAGACTTAATAATCTCAACATATATAAATATTGACAGTTCTATCGGCTATGAGTGTTAACAAGAGACATAAGGCTAGTTTGACAGCTTTTAATTACTAATAAACAATACAAATTAAGGAGAAAATGTCCTTAATCTCACTACTAAAGTTATCAAAGCCTCATATTCATATAGTGAAACTTCAAGGTTCAAGATGCCTTCTTTTATTTCTTTTTCGAAATGTATTCCAAACAACATGAATTTCTTGAGCAATATTTTTAAGTTCTCGATTACGAAAAACTAAATTACATGATAATGTGATCTTAAGTGGGAAAACAAATAAAAAATTTCCCCAATAAAATAAGGTTCTCTCTTTGAAGGAATCAATTGAGAACACGATTTACCCAAACAGATTGTACCTAATGCAGCTTTTTATACAAATTTAAAAAACTTACAATATATATTGCCCTCGACAATGGATACTCAGTGAGTGTGTGATATGCATCTATAACTCGAGCAGATTGTTCAGCAGCGTACTCCCTCTCTCTAGTCATCCACATTAGTAAGTTCCGAAAATGTATGATATTTACGGAACAAATGTTTGACTTTGACCAAAAAAAAACTTTAAAGAGCATTTCAAAGCCAAGACTAACCTCAGATTTTGAGTGGATTAGATCAGGATGCAGCTTCTTTTGCCAGTCTTCGTACTTCTTTTCCAATTTATCCACCTCAAGTCTATATTCCCTTCAACGAATGTCAAAAAGAGATCCCTTGTCAATTTTTTAATAGAAACTGTACAAAGATGAAAGAACAACAAATACTATATACTTATGCTGAGGACAGTTATTCTTAAAATCTTCACCGAAATTCAAACTCCATAACCATAACTAAATGAAAAAAA
>CACSLK010024540.1:16387902-16400653 GCA_902706635.1 Striga hermonthica | reverse complement strand
AAAAAAAAAAAAAAAAAAAAATCAAGAAATAACATCAGCCCATCATGTTACATGCATGTCCATTTGCAGACAACACCAATGCAGAAACTTTATTCAATACACAGATTTAGCCCCAGCCATTAAAACCCAAGCTACACACTAGAGTTCAGCACCTGAGTCACCTTAAAACCGAGGTACTCAAACTTGTCGCACAGAGTACATACATACACTACTGGATAACCAGATCTGCAGCATTAAGCGCAAATGTAACACAAATACATGCACAGAATTAAGTAAAAAACATGGGATTCGTCAAATCAAACACTGAAACAACCTAAATCTGGCCAGATCTAGAACAAGAAACTATTGAGAAATATGAATTTGCCCTTCGTTTTTCGCGCACACACATACACAAGGTCGTGGCGTTGATTTTGGCACAAACACAACTACACAAGCAACGCATTTTCAGATTGAACCTTCGATTCAAAACCATTTAAGAAAGGCTACAAAACCTATGGAGAAGGACTGCAAGAGTAAGAGCACCTTTGCGAAAGTGAGGGTTTGAGTTGGACTGTAGAGTGACCCTCACAAGTGCTGTGCTAGTGTGCTGCTGCGAATATGTATTTTAGTGGACATTGAAAATGGATGATATAGGCAAATAGCCAAAAACTAAAGGGCATTTTCGGGACTATTGGATGATATAGCCAGTAGCTGTCACTGCGGCTGCCAGCTAGAAAGAAGGTAGACATGGCCGCGGGCCGTACCGGCCCGACCCGAAAAGCTGCCTGAGAATCGGGACCGTGCTCTTGCGGTTCGATCTCGGTTCACACTTTTTTTTGGTCCCGGACCGGACCGGACCGGGCGGTGCCGGGACAGGGCCGATTCACGGGCCCGACCCTTGATTTTTGGTGGGCCGATCAAGGGTCACCTATGGGAGGCCCACCGGCCTGATCCGTTGACTGGCCATCTCTATATGTGAGATTAGGGATACTGTTGTGATACAAATATCTAGTTTTATTATATATATTTTTTAACTAAAAATTAAATCAAGTTTAATTTAAATATTATCAATGTAATTATAACTGATCATCTTAATACATCACATCACCTTCTATTTCTACATCAAATTAGCTCTAATTGCAAATTCAAGATTTCACTCAAAGCAAATTCAATCATCCTTTTCCCGAATTAACTCACTTTATCCAATAAATTTCATCAAATTTAAAATAACTTATATCCGATTAGACTCTATTGTAAGCAAACCTAACCAACTCATCCAATCAAATATGAAATAACTTGTATCCATCGACGATATTGCTATCAAACTCAACCAACCCAATTTTTTGTTCGTTCGACTATTAAAAGAGGTTAGTTTCATAATGCTTAAATAACAATCGAATGAGCTTTTATTCCCAAACATTAGTTTGTTAACAATCTTAAATAATGACTACTATGATTATCTTATTAACAACAAACTTATCTTTGTAAAATATTTGGAACTGCTAAAAGAGTAGTGAAACAATCATGGAGCTAGAATATTTTAATTTTTTTTTTTCAAATTAATTCTTCCATCAATAAACATGTTATTCGAACTGAATTGTTCACAAACAAAACTCTAGCTTAACTCGTGAATGCTTGGGATCTTCTCGTTTGAGCCGATTGTGAAGTGTGGACATCCAAACAATCTCGTTTGTTAATAAGTTGAATCGAGCTTGTTCACAATCAAAACTCAATTTTTTTTTTTTTACCCACGTTAAAATTGTTTTATTAACAATATAAGATGAAAGGTCATTAAGCCTTACTGAATTTGTAAAATATCTGGAAATGCTAAAAGATAGTAGTAGAACAATTATTCTAAGTTATCCAGATAAATTTTTATTTTTCTTTGAAAACTATTTTTTTCACTAATGTTATTCAAATTAAGTTGTTCACAAACATGACTCGAGCTCGGCTCTTGTTTATTAAATAAGTTGAGTGTAGCTTGTTGATATGATTCGAGCCGAGTGCGAATATCCAATCGATCTTGTTTATTAAATAAGTTGAGTGTAGCTTGTTGACGATCGACTCAAAAATTTCATACTTTTTATGAATTTTACATGAAATAGTTGAATCGAACTTATTATAAAATAATTGTTTAAAGGTTTATGTTTATTAGAACGAATCGAACTCGGGGTCCAGTACTATTGACTCATTTATTAAACGAACATGAGGTCTAATATAAATCGAATCAAATAACACCCGACTCAATGCGATCTCGTCGCCATCATTCTCCCCCGGTTGGAGAGGATTCGCCCTCGAATTCGAGGGGATCTCGTCGTCAGAGTTGTCGCCATGAAAAGGGACCAGGTATTTGACGTTGAAAACGTCGGAAGTGCGAATGTGTGATGGAAGGCGAAGGCGGTAGGCGTTCGGATTGATTTTCTCCACAATCTCCAAAGGCCCAATCTTTCGGGTCAAAAGCTTGTTGTACTCATGAGCCGGAAAACGATCTTTAGTCAAGACCGCCCAAACAAAATCGCTCACCTCAAACTCCACATGGCGCCGCCGTCGGTCGGCCTGCTGCTTGTACGCGGCCGTGACATGCTCGAGACGGGCCTGAGTCGTTGCATGTGTCCGCCGCAAATCGGCCATCAAGTCCTCAGCCCGCTTATCAGCATCCCCCGGGCCCGGCAACGCCAATAAAACAGTAGGTCCACGTGGCTGGACGACATAAACGATCTGAAAAAGGGGAGAAGCCCGTGGCCCGGCTCACCGCCGAGTTGTGAGCAAATTCCGCCTGAGGGAGGCGGCTGTCCCAACTGCGCACATTCTCCCCGACCAAGCAGCAAAGCAAATTCTCAAGAGACCGATTAACTACCTCAGTCTGCCCATCAGTCTGAGGGTGATAGGCGCTACTGAAATCAAGGCGAGTGTTCGTCATCCGCCAAAGGCTCCGCAAGAAACTCAGAAAACGTGTATCACGGTCCGAGACAATAGACGAGGGAAGGCCATGCAGCCGATAAATCTCACGAAAGAGGAGCTGGACTACATGAACCGCGTCCGTCGTGCGCTTGCAAGGAATAAAGTGGACCATTTTAGAGAAGCGGTCCATGACCACAAAAAATGGAATCAAACCCCCGCTTAGTGCGAGGCAACCCAACAACAAAATCCATGCTGACGGCACACCAAGGTTGAGTAGGAATGGAGCTCTGATACCAACTGACGCAGGAGAAACGTACGATGGAAAATTAAGAACTCACAAAAAGAACTCAAGAGATAATTTATTTCATTCAACGTCTGCTTTACAATGAGAACTCGTCCCCCTTTAAATAGACTTCCCAACCCTAGTTTTACTTAGTAATAGATATCCTAAACAATAAATAAATGGAAATAAATAAAAATAAATAAAAAGTCTATAAATAATAGATAACTAGATACGAAGGCGATCAAACTTGTCCAGATAAACCAATGCGATCTCGTCGCCATCCGTTGTTATCTTAATTATGATAGTATATTACATGTTGAACTTAATAAACAATTTTGCTTGTTTCCTTTGGACCACAAACAATTTTTTCACGTAAATTAACCTTGAGTATGACAGTGTAAGTTTACAAAAATGAGATAATTTGACAAAATTAAACAAAACGTGTCATGTGAATATAAAAAACAAAACAAAACAAAAAGCGAAAATCTCGAAAATGGATACCAGCAGGATTCGCGGACTTGTTGGCCATCACATATATTTTGCATCAGGAGATGCACATGACACAGATCCCATCTTTTTTATTTTAATTTTATTACAATTTTTAAGAATATATATTAACAAATAATTGGTGGATTATATTAGTTATAATCAACATTATTGCACGATTATATTGGTTATAATCAACAAGTTTCGCACGTATATTAATTTATTAATAATAATAATGATATATCGTGCACGTTAACGAGGGTAGTTGGATATTTAATTTTTTTGGTTTTGATTGAATTTTTTTATTTGGTATTGTTAATTTTATAAAAATGTGTACGGTTAGTTGTCAAAACATTATAAACCACCTTTAGTATAAGACATGATATTAAAACATAATTAATTTTTTAAAAAACAATATATTAATATAACTATCTAGTATGTATATTTATGGATATTTCATACTTAGTAATTTTTGAATTGTAAATAAATTAGAATCCATCAAATTCCAAATGACAAAACATGAAAATTTTTCACGTATGATTCCGAAGAATGCGAGCTTCCCACTTAATCTCAATAGATTAGAGAATTATACATATAAGGATTGTTGTCCGTAATAATTACAACTTACAAGTTGACAATGATGTACGAGTAATATTATTTTTGGCTTTATTATTTTCTTGTTTGACAAATCTCTCTTTATATATATAAAGAATGATATCTACTAAAATAAGTGTGTGCATTACATGATTCATCCCTTAGCATATTCGATACACCTACGGATTTACCTGACGACTCAGTCGATCGGCACAAGCCGATCCATCGCGACCCTATTCTTGGTGGCGATCCCACAACTGCCTTCACAACCGTCGGTGATCCCACTGCAATCGATATAGTATTCTGACTCGACGATCCTTTATTCGTCTTCTTCAATTTTTGGATCATCTTCTTTTATCCCTATCTACGAGGTAAGACCGGCCACCTATCATCGGGTAAAACACTACAGATCGTCCAATAAATCCACAATACAGAAAATAAAACGTAACACCAACAAAAAGACATTCAAAAGTTCCTAAAAATTTCCTGGGTTGATCGACGCTTTGTCAAACTCCGTGAGCCAATTATTCACTCTCGCATATATATCGACTACTTTTTTCCTTGACCGACAACTTCAGAATCTCTTCCAACTTCTCCTTAAAGATCTCATCTACGGGAGGTGTAGTCTTGTACGTTGTACGGGCAAGTAACGAATTCATTTACAAGCAACAATAGACGATCCCTCTTTTTAAAGATCGATAGAACACTTACGCATTTCTCTACAGAACCGGTCGGCACATACACAAAACAACCAAATGGGCGACGAGTTTTCCACTCTCCCCATACCAGAACCACTCTTATCTCCACCCATGCCGGGATTCAGTATTCTCTTCACCAAACCAAATTGGCGTACTTCTTATCGCAAAGTGCTAAGTGAAAATATTCAAAACCCCGACTTCGAGTCTTTCCACGTGTAAATGGAATCCATTTCTTCCATAATTGGACACGAGATATATCATCTATAATTATCCATTAATTAATCGTGCATCTAATTTGATTGGCCCTTCATATATTTACTACACCTTTTGAAAACTATTTTTAGAAATGTGAATATTATAAAAAATAATATAACATAGAAAAAAAATGAAAAAAATAGCATAAATGATTTTGTAGGTGAATCACATATGTTTTTTAAGATTATTGTAAGAAAGATAGCACATCGGCTATGGCCTATGTTGGAAACACCATATTGGGTCCAAAGCAGAGATGCCACATTTGAGTATTCTGGGCCGTCATATGTGGGCTTGGGCCGCCTTTCTAAGAGCACAATGATGAGGTAAAGACCAACCTGCCACGTGTTTTGACCCTTCTAGTATTTTTTTCCTTCGTAGCCGTTGCAACTTCGATGGTCTCCAAAGAGCCCTTCGTTCAGCCTTTTCGACGCGAACAAAACCCGAGGGCCTTTCCGTCATTTCAGCCTCTCCCACCTTCATCTTCATCTCTAGAAACAGTGCGAAGCTCTCTCTCTCACACACACTCACACTCATTCCACGCACCACATTCTCTCTCAGGGTACTCAAGATTTTCCGGCCATGGCTTCTTCTTCCTCGGCCGCGAAGCCGGAGGAGACAGGCGGCGGAGAGATCTCGGAAGCGCCCCCGCCTCCACCACGGCCGCCGCTGGGCGGCGGCGATCAGATTTTGTTGTATAGAGGTCTGAAAAAGGCGAAGAGAGAGAGGGGATGTACGGCGAAAGAGCGCATCAGTAAGATGCCGCCTTGCACCGCCGGCAAACGCAGCTCAATTTATCGAGGGGTCACCAGGTACGCCGACAATCGAACGCGTGGTGCACATCTTTTAGCTGATTGTTTTGTGTGTGTATTGGGTGCTGAAATTCTTCACAGTGCTGTAACTGAAGTTATAGGCACGAGAGTCCATCGCCATAGCTGTTAGAGCTTGGTACAACCTTTGAAGCGGGAGGCACTATTTACTTGCCTGTTCTCTTACTCTTGTTTTTTTCACTTCTTTCAACTGTTGTTTTGATGATTAATAGCTATTTTTGCTGTTGTGCCTTTTTGTTCCCTCAAGAGCAGGCATAGATGGACTGGTCGGTATGAAGCTCATCTTTGGGATAAAAGTACCTGGAATCAAAATCAAAACAAAAAGGGAAAACAAGGTTGGTGTGCTTATACATATGAATCCTTGTCCAAGTGTTATTAATTCGATTTTCGATGTCGTGAATCGAGGCGATGATCTTATTTGTCTCTTGTTTGGCTTTTTTCTGTTATCGACATCTTTTGGGGAATCGAATGCTGGTGCCCTGGTTATTATGGACAGTTTACTTGGGTAAGTAATTTGATCACTTTATGTTTTCGGAGGAACAAAAGGGGTAACAAGGACTTCATTCTGATGTTGTTAGTTCAAAATCGCGTTAGGTGCATATGATGATGAGGAAGCTGCAGCAAGAGCTTATGATCTCGCAGCTCTTAAATATTGGGGCCCAGGAACACTCATTAACTTTCCTGTAAGAAGTTTGTGAATGTTATTCTTGCGATTGAGTTTGTTTTGCATCTGCATTGCTTTACGAATCTCATGTTTTTGTAAATGGTAAATGATTTTATTTATGCCTTTCCAAGGCCTGAATTTACATTTGCTTTTACTTTTTATGGGTCTGTACAGGTGACAGATTATAGTAGAGACCTTGAGGAAATGCAAAATGTCTCGAGGGAAGATTATCTAGCATCACTTAGAAGGTTTGTATAGCGATTTTGTTCATTCTAATATACGATTTTTTTTAAGGCATTCCTCTTAGAATTTTAGTTCTTACATGTCATATCCTTTACAGGAAGAGTAGTGGTTTCTCAAGGGGTATGTCAAAATATCGGCCCCTCTCCAGGTATTCTACCATGCAATTATCCAGTACTTTTACAAGTTAATGAATAATGATAATAGCTAGTACACTGCACAAATATCCTTTTTGCTATTTATCATCTGAAGTCTTTATGCTTATAATTGAACGACCGTGTAACTGATTTTTTCGGCTTCTTTTCTCATCATTTTGCTCTTTATAACTTTTCGAATTCAATGTAGTCGATGGGATTCCCAGTTTGGCCAGGGGCCTGCACCTGACTACAACAGTGAGTTCTATGGTGAGACCAACTTTGAGTTCTAACTATAGCCTCATTTGTTTTTACGCTGAACAAGAATCTGAATTTTCTTCCTTTGACCTCTTCTCCTCTGACAACAATTGAGGGTACAGGTGATGATGTTGCTACAGGAAGTAGTTACTCCACCGAACGGAAAATTGACTTGTCCAATCACATCAAATGGTGGGGGACAAATAAATCTGGTCAAACCGACTTCCGTTTAAGGGCCTTAGATGAAACAAACATTGGGTTTCCCGATGATGTTGCTAGTGAACTTAAAGATTTAGAATGCTCCGCCGGCAAGCCCACCGAACCATACGAAATGCCTCGGCTAGGCTTTCCTCCCGAAAGATTGAAGCACAAAAAGATATCTGCTTTGAGCACTTTACTCAAGTCGGATGCGTACAACCGCCTTCAGGAGAAAGTATCGAAAAATAAAGAAAAGGATGAGAACAATGAAAATGAGAACAAGAACAATATATTATTAGACAAAATTGAGGTTGGAAAAACGGCTGACAGAACATGCCATGATGTAGGAAGTGAGCACGGTGTGGCATTTGGATTTGGCGGAGGATTATCTATTCATAGGAATGCTTACCCTTTAACCTCTCTTTTGTCCGCTCCACTAATTACCAACTACAATGGTCTTGACCCATTGGCTGATTCTGCTCTTTGGAGTAATCTCATTCCTGTTCTCCAAACGGGCCCGGGATCTTCACACACAAATGAGGTCTGCTATTCTTATGCCGAGTTTATTTTCATATGATTGAATATGCATTTGTGAATGCTGATAAATATGATAAATTTTGATTCAGGGCTGTGTGAATATTTTCAGCTTATGTAATGTTTGATTAAGGTCTAAAATTCTTTATAGGAGACCCTGATGTGTTTTTAAATCATGGAGAGGATAGTAAGTTTAGGTGTTTTTTATTTTTTGGGTGTGATTTTAAGAATCTCAACAAAGCAAATCAACTTGTGCAAAATCAGAGAAAATTTTGGATTCTTTTAAAAAAAAAAAATTGGTTGCATATTTTTAGGCATGAAAAAGCGCTGAAAATCATGTGCAGGTTACCAAAAATGAGTCGAGCCCCGATTATACTTTCTTCCATCAAGGGGATTAAGCATCACAAATTGTCGGCTTTCAGTTTTGATGCTTCCCGAGTGATCGGTTGATGAATAGTGGTGGAGTTTGGATATGCACAAGCCGAGCAACGTACCTATTGAGCTCCTTTGTTTCATAGTAGCTTTTGAGCAGAAGATGGAGGCGCATTTGAAGCATACTTAGATTTATACAACATTTTATAGCTTTTTTGGCATGCAGACAACACAGGCAGAGAGTTTATAGAGGGTTTTCAGGTTTTCGTAAACTTTTATTACATTTGCTTTTTTTTTTTTTTTTTTGTTTTAATTTGTCGTTCTACACGATATATTGAATATAATACTTCATTGTATAGTTAAAAATGCTTCTTTTTTTTTTCCAGAAAAAAAATCAGTCACGCTTTATTCTCTCATTCAATTCAAAATTAGTGTCCTGCAATTCGACTGAACAATGCCTTCAAACCAAATCACTCTAGCTCAGCAAATTATAATATCCTTCTTCATACAACTTTTTTTCATGCTCACTGAGTTAGTAAGCCTAAAACAGAATAGATATAACACATCTTTCAACAAAAAAAAATATTATATGTCCCTTTTCAATCTCTGCTTTTATTCAAAGCAACAGCAAGGTCTCGAAGCTCCTCAAACGCGTGCATTGTCTCAGAATCAAACCCCCCAGCAAACTGCACGAATTGTTTCCAGTCACAAACCATTGGAATACGAGTGACGAACAAAAGATCTTACGAAAAAGTGTGTTTAATTTCAAGTATAAATCTAACCTGATGAATTCGAAAAGCAAATCTTACGCCCTGAAGTAACATATAATCCAAGGACGAATCTTTATTATTATCGGGTGGTACTCCTCCTCCTCCTCCTCCCTTGGACTGAAGTTCCATTGCCACTCTCTTCATGTACATTTTAGCCAGTTTTACCGAACCAAACTTTATCTGCCATAATTATCGAGCCAATCTATTAAATTGCCGAATATTTATCAAGAAAGAGAATGAATGAAAATAATAAAGCGCCATTAGTCACATACGAACCTTGCTTAATATTCCCATGTCCAACATCCAGTCTGTCGGGATGTGGAACTCCTTGCAGTGCCTCATCAGTGAATCTCTTGTTCGGAGGATATCATGCACAGTACGTTCCATTCTAATGAAAAGATCAAAATGTTAAAAAGAAAAACGAAATCATTCGTGTTAACAGAAAACCGAACCTTGTCACTTATGAAGTCTTACCTTTCGGACAAAGCTGCAATTTTCTTTAATGCAAGGTCACATGGCAAATGGGGATCATCTTTGTAATTTATAACTTCTTGCTCCAACTTTTTCAGATCTCTATATCCAAATGCCGCCTCTCGTAAAGTGTCCGCTTTCTTTTCCGGCCATTCAAAGTGTTTCAAAACTGCCCTTTCATCCACCTGTAAGAGCAAGTCAAACCGAAGAAGATTAATTAATGGCAACACACCATTTCAAAGCTGTAGTTGCTCAATTTCGAAAAATAAATAAATGTAATGAAATCGAACCAGAAAGCAGAGTTCATCATCAAGCCACTTCACGAACGCAACAACATCCTCAATATTTCGATAAACCGCGCTGTTGACTTCTTGTATTAGAGAGTTCACAAATTCTCCTTGAGTCTCAACATCTGCCTTTATCTACTCGTATGAAAAAAAAAAATCATTTTAAGTTATATCATTCACACATACAAAAAGAAAAATTCCTACATTTTATTATTTTTCATATGTTTGAGAAAAACAGAACAACAAGCACTAACCGCAAGCAAATGAGACGAACGGTTCTCTATTTCGTCTATCATGCTACTCCGAACATTCGCTACACTTAATTCATCCGTAGTCCCCGAAGAACTCAAGCATTCCTTTCTCGATTCTCTCTTCATGAGTGAGTGGTAAAATTCGACTACTTGTGGGGCTCGCTGAACTTTCCCGCCCGTTGTGGCCCGAGCCACCATTAGTCTTTGAGCAGGTGGTGGGGGTGGAGGTGGCGGAGGAGGAGCTGAAGGGGGAAAACCCGAAGAAGCCAAAAAAGTTTCTTGCTTTATTAATTCTCCTGAATCACTACAAGAAGGTCTTGGAGGGGGATTCGGAATTCTCAAAGCCCTTTTTTTCTCAACAACGTCTAAGGGTGTGTTTGGTTCAATGGAGGGGAAGGGAGGGGAGGGATTTTAATGGAGGGAAAGAGAGGGGAGGGGAGGTGATGTAAAATAATTTTACCTTGTTTGGATTGATTATTTAGGAGGGGAAGGGAGGGAAAATGGTAAACCTTGTTTGGTTGATGAAGGGAAAATAAACTAAAATGACAAATTTACCCTTAATGAAATAAAATAAAAAATTAAAAACAATTGAAAGTAGGGGCTAAAAGGTAATTTTATATCATCAAAAACCACTTCCCCTCCAAATCCCTCCAATTTTGGAGGGGAGGAAAAGTGGGGGAGGGGAGGGAAAATCACTTAAAATTTTCCTCTCCCTCCCCTCCTAATTTTTCAACCAAACAAGTGAAAATTAAAATTTTCTCTCCCCTTCCCTCCCCTCCCCTCCAAATCCCTCAAACCAAACAACCCCTAAAGAGGCCGTCGAATAAACTTTTCGGGTCCGGTTGCTTACTACTTCCAAGTCGTACTTTTCCGAAACTAATGCCTCTTTCGAGCATATAAAACTATTCGAAATTCTCTTTTCATTATTAAATGCTAAATTTTTAGGACAGCAATTTGTTCCACTGATAGAGTGCCTTCTTGCCGAACTCTTTGTTTCGTCCCACGTAAAATTACGGTTCTTTATTTGTTGCAAGTCTTCATCGGTAATCGGCCATTTTTTGAATTTTTTTACAAGGTACAGCTGCCTCTTAGTGGCCGTGTTGTTGCTGTCATCAGAATCTTCATCAACTGGATAAGGCGAAAAGCAAATGGATTCGGGGCTTGATGATGGCTTGTCAGAAAGATTGTTGTTAGAACAATTCCTTAATTCATCTCTTAAACATGAGTTGACCCATCTCAGATAAGCTAGTTCTTCAACTTCGTTCATCCGACTTATTTGAAGACCTTCGACTTGCTTGCTAAGGTCTTCATTGGTATGCCTTAGTAAAGAGGCCTCTGCCTTAATTTTCTCCAGACTGTCACTCTACAATTTCAGACAAACAAACAATGTGACTTGTAAACATGTAAAAGAATATACAATTATCAAAGAATATACAACAACTTTATGATCCAAGAATATACAATTATCAAACTTGCCCGACTAAAATAAAGCTTTACAATGACATTTGATCTATGATAAGGCTATGTTTGGTAACCAAAAAAAGCTATAGCTTATAACTTATTTGGTTAGCTTATAAGCTTCTTGTATTCAAATAAGCTTCGTTTGGTAGGACTAGCTCTTTAAAAAGGTTGAGCTTATATCATAAGTTTTTTCTTTGGGTAGCTTTTCTAATAATCACGTTGAAATTTTTATTTCAACTAGTTTATCGTCTAGTTTTACCAAACACTTTTATCATATAAGCTAGTTTTACAGTTACAAGTCATAAGTTATAAACTCGAAAAATTTTTATAACTAGACTTATCAGCTATCAACTAGTTTTACCAAACTTAGCCGAAAACCACAACTAAAACAGTGAAAGAAAAAACAGGGTAAAACAGAAAATAGCAAACAATAGGCTGTGATACCTCATAAATTTTAGAAAGAGCAGCTAACTGGGCTTCCAATGTGGCAATCCTGCCAGAAAGATTTCTCTTTTGAAGCTGCAGCTCCTTGTTCAAGCGCCTCAACTCTAAAACCTCCATCTCCACACTACTCAAATCATCATCATGTGCCTCAGTTATCAAAATCTCTTCTTGCTTTTTTCCCATTACAGGACTCAAGGCCTCAACTTGCGACAAAAGATTCGCCTTTTCGCCTTCGAGCAATCCCACTTTCTTGAGAAGGCCATTAATTTCAATCCTTTTCGATTCAAGCTCCCTCTCGACCTCCTTCTTCTTCTTACACTCCGAAAGCTCAGCTTGCAAACTGACCTCCCTGTCCTTGGATTCTTGCAGCAAGTTCCTCAGGTGATCGATTTCGAGAAAAAGATCCTCGGAAGAAGCTGTAAAAGATTTAGTCTTGTTGTGAGCAGTCTTCTGCGGGTGCACTTGGGTAGCGTTTATCGAGCACGAGAGGTCGCCAATGAGGGATCTTTTGATCCTCGAATTTGAGACCAACTGCGGCTGATGATTATTTCTTTGGTTCGCCACATCAGAGCCGGTGAGCGGCGGTTTTTTGGTCTGAGCTGTGACGTGGACTACTCTGGTTTTGGTCTTTTTGTCGCCTGAAA
>CACSLK010024540.1:16355636-16368521 GCA_902706635.1 Striga hermonthica | reverse complement strand
AAGTGCAACAGAACGACGTCGTTCTCATTAAAGAAAAACAAAGAAAAGAAAAGGAACGCGCTTTAGCAAAAGCACGATTCTAAAAGAACAATCAAAGAACAAAAAAAAAAACACAAAACCATGCATAAAATGACTTCAAACTCCAATAGCCCCCCTCAAGTTGAGCAGCGGGTCGATAGAGCCATGCCCAACTTGCAAACCAGATCCTTGAAATGACTCCCAGTAAGTCCTTTTGTGAACACATCAGCCAGCTGCATTTTTGAGCAAACAAAACGAGGAATTACAAAGCCATCCTTGAACTTATCTCTTATAAAATGACAATCAATCTCCAAGTGCTTGGTCCGTTCATGAAACACTGGATTAGCACTTATATGTAATGCAGCACGATTATCACACCATAAAGGGATGGGATAAGTCAAGGAAAAACACAAGTCTCGAGCCACATAAGAAATCCATAGAAGTTCAGATACAGTAGTGCTCATGGCTCGGTATTCAGCTTCAGCTGAAGAACGGGATACTGTATGCTGCTTTTTTGTTTTCCATGAGACCAGACAGTTACCAAGAAATATACAAAACCCTGTAATCGATCTCCTGGTATCACCACATGAGGCCCAATCTGCATCGCTGTAGGCTGTGAGGTGATCAGAGGCACTCTTTGCAAACTGCAGTCCAAAAGAAGGTGTGCCTTTAAGATACCCGAGGACATGTAATGCAGCATCCCAGTGTGAGCTATAAGGATCATTGACAAATTGACTTAGTTGTTGAACAGCAAAGGTAACATCTGGTCTGGTCATGTTCAAATATAGTAACCTTCCAACAAGTCTCCTGTACTTATCAGGTTCAGCAATAGGTTTACCCTCCTTAGCATGTAGCTTTAAACCATGATAAAAAGGAGAAGCTGCCTGCTTACAACTAAGCATCCCCATATCTCCCAACAGATCCATTATATATTTTTTTTGACATAGGAACAAACCATAATCTGTTTTACAAAGTTCCACTCCAAGGAAAAATTTTGCAATTCCCAAATCTTTGATGGTAAATGCTGCATCAAGAAACTCTTTGAAGTCTTTTATCATTTGTGGATTAGAACCTGTGAGTAAGAGGTCATCCACATAGACAAGAGCTACCAAAAAATCATGGCCTTTCTTCATTGTAAACAAGCAGTGATCATAGCTAGACTGTAGAAGTCCAAAAGAGGCTAGCTTGTCACAGAGCTCATTGTTCCATTCTTTGGATGCTTGCTTAAGTCCATATAAACTCCTTACAAGTCTACATACCTGTCCTGGCTGTGCCTTAGTATAACCCAAAGGTGGTTTCATGTAGACTTCTTCTGCTAAATGCCCATGGAGAAAAGCATTATTTACATCCAGTTGATATAGCTCCCATTGTTTCTGTACAGCCATTGATATGAAGAGTCTAACTGTCACTAGCTTTGCCACTGGAGAGAAAATGTCAAAATAGTCCACACCTTCTATCTGGTTATACCCTTTTGCAACCAGCGTGGCCTTGAACCTTTCTATGGTTCCATCAGCTTTTCTTTTGATCTTGTAAACCCACTTTGAGCCTATGGCCTTTTTTCCTTCTGGTAAGTTGGTGAGTTCCCATGTATGATTGTGTTCCAAGGCATTCAATTCTTGCTGCATGGCCTCAACCCATGCAGGGATTTTACTTGTTTGATGATAATGAGTGGGTTCCTTGTCCAAACTCACCTGTGTCATAAAGACTTCATATGATGGTGATTCTATTTGGGAGACATCTTCACAGATATAGTCCTCATGCCATTTTGGTTTATTTCTAGTTCTGACACTTCTCCTCAAGACTTGCTCATCATTATGCTGAGAATTTTGTATTATTGATGATTCCTTAGTGGGAAAATCAGCCAAGGTGTCTTCTTCTTGGGGGGTCAAGGGAAGACTAGTTTCAGTGGCTGGTGTGGAAGCAATGAAAGGGAATACTTCCTCCAAGAAGACAACATCCCTTGCTACAAAAAGAGTTTCAGTTTCTAGGTTAAAGAGTTGGTAACCCTTTTTTCTTGATGCATATCCCAGAAACACACATTTTGCCCCCTGGCCTCAAACTTTGGTTTATGTGGTAACACATTTGCAGCATATGCCAAGCAACCAAAGGGTTTCAGTCTCTTGTAATCTGGTGGTTTTCCATTTAACCTCTCAAAAGGAGTTTCCCAATTTAATAGTGCACTTGGAACTCTATTGATGAGATAGGCTGCAGTTAGAACAGAAAATGGCCAAAACTTCATAGGCATGTTACCTTGGAACATCAAAGCTCTTCCCATTTCTAATAGATGCCTGTGCTTTCTTTCAACTACTCCATTTTGTTGTGGAGTGTACACACAGGTTATTTCATGCAAGATTCCATTATTGGCAAAAAAATCCAACAAACCCTTTTCTAAGAATTCACTGCCATTGTCTGATCTTATTCTCTTAACTGTGCAACCATATTGAGTATCAACCATTTTGATGAAGTCTATTACCAGTTTGCTAGCCTGTGACTTATTCTGCATGAGAAAAACCCAAGTTCCTCTACTGAAATCCTCTACCAATGTGAGGAAATAAGGTGTGCTCACAATGGTATCTTCTCTGCAGGGTCCCCACACATCCATGTGTACTAGCTCAAAGATAGAAGTAGTCTGAATACTACTAGTAGGAAAAGAAAGTCTATGTTGCTTTGCCTTAAAACATGTATCACATGAATGCAGCAAATTCTCATTTTCAGATGTACAGTCTTTCTTCAGAAAACCCAAGTGTTTTAAAGCACCAAAGGAAGCATGGCCTAAACTTTTATGCCAAGTTTGGAAGGATAAATTACAACTAAAAGTTGTTTGAGATTTACCCTTCCATATGTAGAGGTGTCCACTCTGATCCCCATGGCCCAATATTGCTTCAGTCTGTTGGTCCTACAAGTAGCAACATTTCCCAGTAAACACCCACTTCAAGTCATTGTTTTTACATATTTGCACCACTGAAAGTAGATTGTATTTGAAATTAGGCATGTAGAGCACATTGTAGAGCACTATATTCTGACTAAGCATGACTTCCCCTTCTGTAGTGACAGTCTTAAGTGTACCATCTGGCAGACATATGGAAACTGGCTTTCTTGTGTGTGTCAGATTTCTCATGAGAGCCTTATTGACACAGATATGCCTACTTGCTCCTGTGTCAATGATCCATCTATCCTCACATGCATTTCCTAGCACTGAGAGAGCATAATGTGTATTCTCAGCTTCATTCTCACCTGCAAAACTCACAAATTGAGCATAGTCCATCTTGCTTTCTGATTCTTCCTTTCTTTTCACATATTGAGTTAGTTCTTGCAGCTGCTTTATAATTCCAGATAGATCATTTTCCTTGAATTCCTCTTTGTTGTTTCCTTTGAATTTCTGTGATTCTTCTCCATAGTAAGCTTCAGCATTGTTTGCATAAGATCTTCCCTGATTTTCTTTGAATTCCTTGTACCAGTCAGGTATTCCATGCACCTTGAAACAGGTTGAGATGTTATGGCCATTCATGCCACACTTTTCACACACCATTCTGGTTTTTTCTTCTTTTGTCATTCTGCCATATCCTCTCCCTTTGGCTCCATTCCATTGTCCACCAGAATTAAAAGACCTTTCTCCATTGTTTCCTTTGTTCTGTCCACCTTGACCTCTTCCAAAGTTTCCTGACCTTGCCATCATAGCTGCATTATCTATCCTTTCACCATAGATCCCTTGTACATTTTTCTGTCTCTCAGCAGTCAAGGCCATAGAGTAGGCCTTATTGACACTTGGCAAGGGTTCTAGTAACATTATTTGATTTTTAAGCCCCTCATAGCTGTCATTGAGCCCCATTAGGAATTGTATTAGCTGAGTTTCTGATACATGCTGTGCAGCCAGTTTTCCCTTTTCACAACCACAGAATTGAACAAAAACAACACATGAAAATTCATCCCAAAGTTTCTTCAACTTGTTAAAGTACTCCATTACTGTATTATTCCCTTGACTTAAGCTAGATATCTCTCTTTGCAACTTATACTTCAACGGTCCATTATTTTCTTCATATCGTTCACAAATATCCTCCCAAAGTTCCTTAGAGCTTTCAGCATGTAAGAATGATTCAGCTATATCCTTAGAGAGTGAGTTCAGTATCCATGATAACACGGTCCAATCGACCTTTTTCCAGGCTTTATATCCCTCATCAGTGATATTTGGTGCTTCGATTTCTCCATCAATAAAACCGAGCTTATTTTTAGCTCCCAAAGCTATAACAACCGATCGTTTCCATGACAGGAAATTGTTACCTGTCAGCTGATGCGAAACTAGAAGTAAACCTGGATGATCGGAGCTCTGCAGCTGAAATGGATCTGAATCCCTCGATTGTGTTGCTATGTCGGCGTTTGAGGTTAACAGTGGCCATGGATTTGTTCTTCGACCTTCCATCTTCGATGTTGAGCTCATACAGGTGCACGATCTTCCTTCTGATTATCGATTTGCAGAAATTACCAGAATCGTTGCTCTGGATACCATGAAGAATTCAAAGAAAAATAATTTGGGGAGAAAAAACCTCCATTTTCATTATATCACCAAAGCTTGAAATGTTCGTACAGTTTCACGTGTTTATATACACGTTTGCATGAAAGACGACAACCCTATACGACGCCGTTCAAGTGCAACAGAACGACGTCGTTCTCATTAAAGAAAAACAAAGAAAAGAAAAGGAACGCGCTTTAGCAAAAGCACGATTCTAAAAGAACAATCAAAGAACAAAAAAAAAAAAAAAACACAAAACCATGCATAAAATGACTTCAAACTCCAATACCGCCCCATTCCTGGATTGGATGAGAATAATTAAATTAGGTTTCACAAAATACAATGGTTTAACAGAAACGTACAATAAGCTTACATGGTAACCAGCAATGCACTTCCAGAAAATCGAATGATTTGCGTGGCTTAATTAAGATAATAATAGAGTAAAACTAAACAGGGGAGAAAGATTTTTTTTTTTTTTTTAATAATCAATAGGAGAAAATGGTGTACCTGCTGCGTTGAACATGTGGACCTCCTTCAACTTGACGACGGTGGAGGCGTCGCCATAAGCGGTGGCGCTAG
This sequence comes from Striga hermonthica, assembly GCA_902706635.1. Taxonomy (NCBI): domain Eukaryota; kingdom Viridiplantae; phylum Streptophyta; class Magnoliopsida; order Lamiales; family Orobanchaceae; genus Striga; species Striga hermonthica. The sequence goes on along the minus strand of CACSLK010024540.1, from coordinate 16,363,417 downwards.
CAAGCTGGTCCAAGGCTTCATTGTAGTTAGTGACGTAAGCCTGGAGGCGTTCCCGGTGGAGCCGCGTGGTCTCGCTGCTGATGGCAGGCTCGAAATCTCGGTATTCGTACTCCAGGCGCGGCAGCGAAAGACGCTGAGAGGCAAGAGGGTCGACAGGCGGTATTCTGCTCAGCGCCGGAGGATTAGAGCATGATTGTGGAAATTGGTCAAGATGACCCCCTCCAAACAATAAATTGTCTAATTAACCTATGACTAAAAAAACTAAAATAAAATTTAATGAAAACTTATATTAAATGTGAAATGACAAATATGTCCTCTCTATTACTTCACTTTTTCCTCTTCTCCTTCCCCATATTACTAACGTTCAGAAACAAAAAAAAAAAAAAGAAAAAAAAAATCTCGCTCCCTCTCCCTTCATGCTCTCTCGCTCTCTCTGTCGGCTCTCTCTCACGCTCTCTCTCTAAGCTCTGTCTCATGGAACTCTATATTGTCAATGTTGGTAAGATTTGTTAAGTTGAAGAAGAAAAATGAGTTTATGTGTTATGTGTTAATTGAAGAAGAAGAAGAATGATGTTGAAGTAGAATTTTTTGATATTGTAGTTATTTTGTAGTGTATTGTGTTTAAAGAGATGAAAGTGGGGTAATTATTTAATATGTGTTATGCATGAAAGTGAGGTTAATTGTTGAAATGCTTGTAGGATTGAGTTGGTGAATTGGTGCACTTTATGTGTTTGATGAAATGCTTGTAAGGTGAACTCTATGTGTTTGATGAAATGCTTCTAGGATTGAGTTGATGAATTAAAAATAATGAGACTTATATGTTTGTAATGTAATATATAACGAATGTACATTCGTTATAGGAATATTGGCTTTAACCTATTGGCTAAATTTTGAGAAATATTGGCCTAAGACAAGAAAAGAAAAGGAATGAGTTTTTGCCTTGACTCTATGTTGTGTTAAGGATTTGTTGTGGCTTTTAGAACCTAGTATCCAAAATGTTCTTTTATCTTAAATCGTCTTTGTTTAAAAATATAAAAAAATGGTAAATTGGCATGCTTCCTATTGTTTTGTTCGCAATGTATACATGTATGGTGTATCTATTGAATTGATGTTAGTATTTAAGGATTTTAGCATTGTGTCGTAGGTTATTCTTCTAAGTTTCAATTTATAAGAGAGTTGCATATTGAGTAGTATTTGACCTTGTTAGAATGAAATATTTTAAGGATGTTACATGTATGTGTTTTGATAAGCCAATACTTTAAGGTTGTTAAGTTCAAAGAATAAAAGAAGGTCGATATAGAATAAAGAATCGCTTTTTTAGTATCCTTTAGAAATGAGTTAACTTATAACTTTAACGAGTAAAATATCCTCATAATGTATTATATTGTGAATGTATAAGTTTATTTAATTGATCGAGATGAAACTATAACTATAATGAAGATTCATTTGTTATGGTGAATGAAATAACGAATGTACATTCTTATGTGTTAAATTAAAACCAACTACTTATACGAAAGTTGTGCTTGTCAATTTCAAAATATAACGTGTGTTGTACTTTCTAATTTCTTAATAATATGCTTGTGACTGTTGTAATTTATGATTGATGTTATACTTCTTAATATCGTGATTGAATTTTCTACCGTTTTATGACATGTTGTCTCTCTTTTATGCTTTTAGAAACCGAAAGGGAGTATGCTTTCAATATACCTCCTACATGCTCCGGAGTCGTGACCAATAGGTGCGACCTCAAGGTTGTCGAGCATGTATTTAAGAATCTAGATAATGAACATCAAGATTTATTTGTGGAATCTTGCTTCCGGCCACTAGTGCACATTCCGGAGTTGAAATTATCGTCTCAATTAATCCACCACGTTGTAGAAAGGACCTTGAAATCACCCGACAATGAAAAAGATGTCGTGTGGTTCAAATTTGGAGAAAAGGAAGCCAGATTCGGGTTACAAGAATTCTCTCTTGTAAGCGGTTTAAAGATTGTGGATGATGTGTCTTACGAGGTCCCCAAAATAAGTAGTTCACTATTAGATTTATTCAAAGAGAAGAAAGGGAAGATAATGAAGAAAGACTTGCTCGAGCAATTTGATGGTTTGGTACAGAAGGAAGATGCAGATTTGAAGTACAAATTGAGGCTTCTCATTGTCCTTGAGTATGTGGTGTTGTCTAACGAGTGTCGGACTCTTGTGGATGAAAGATGGTTTCATCTCATTGAAGATTTGGAACAATTTAATAACTATCCTTGGGGGAACTTGTCGTACGAGTACACCGTAAAGTTGTTCAAACGGAAGACTTTGGGTATTAATAAAAAAACAAATGCGCTAAAGTATTCTCTGCATGGATTTCCCCTCGCTATCATGGTATTTTTCTTAATTTGTTCTTATTTATATTTATGCTCTTTTTTATTTATTTATGTTAGTTGTATTCATAATTTTGTTTTGTTGTTTGCTAAGTAGGTTTGGGCATTTGAGGCACTGCCTGAGCTTGGAAGAAAATTTGGTCAAACTTATGGTGGTGCCAGACTTCCAAGAATGATGTCTTGGAAAATGAGTAAACAGTGGCGAAGCGAGCAAATTAGTATGTTTTTCGATGCGTCGAAGGTAATTTTGGTTATAAATAAGTCATCTTATTTATTCTTATAGTTTTCAAAAAACTAATTATACTACAACAGGTTGAAGTTCGACGAACGTTACAACCCTCAAGTGATGAAGTTGAAACTTCATACTTGAAGGAATTCAGTATAACCGAGGAAGAAGCAATTATCCCTAAAGATGAGGAAGAAGAAGAAAAAGAAGAAAAAGAAGAAGAAGAAGAAGAAGAAAATGAGGATGAGGATGATGATGAGGATGAGGATGGGGATGAGGAGGGTGAGGAAAATGAGGAAAAGGAAGAAGAAAAAAATGATGCATCTCAATCATATCCACCACAACCGCAAGTTTTTTATGCTGAAAATATTCGAAGTATAGTCAGGGAAGTTGTGACGGAAGTTGTGAAGGACGAGATGAGCATATTTTCTGAGCGAATGGAGATGAAGATAGAAATGAAGATGGACCGAATGGAGATGAATATGGAGACGAAGATGAACAATTTTTTTGACCGAATAGAAAAATTAGTTTTTCAAGCAAAAGATGGTTTATCTACCCGTGCTACCTATGACGGGACAAATGTTGATGAAGAGGTTGATCCGAAGATTAATATGCGGGATACGGAGACCGCTCGAAGTGTAGATGGTGTTGAAGGTACTTTTTTTAAAATAAATGCATCATATTGATGTTGTTATTCGATTAATAAAAAAAAATAGAATTGTAAAGTATAATGTGTAATATTTTAAAACAAATGCTACATGTTATTGAATCACTTTTTTTTTTCTCTTTCGCAGACACGGTGAAATCACCCTCTCCGATGCCCCAGCAAGAAATGGCTGGACTTAATGATGATGCGGGTATGTATGTAAAATATAATTGTAACTACTACGTAATGTAATGGTGCATTCATGTAAATATATGAGTATTTATTTATTTTATTTTTTTTTTGGCTTATTGTAGGTTTTGTGACCGGCTCGTCATCAGCCATTGTTGTTTACAAAGAGAGACAACTGCCGACACCAGTGGAGATAGAGCCAACACCAATAGATATAGAGAAAATCGTTGTAGACGATCCACTTGAGTCTCCTAAGGGAAGAGGGCACCAGAAGAAAAGAAAGGCTGCCGTTCTATGTACTCCGTGGAGGAATATTGAAAAAAGAAAAAAAAATTGCAACTGTGACGGAGTACGACCCTTTTAGACCAGTGGATCCAGCTAAACTTGAAGATCTCCAAACGGGGTTGTCGAGCTCCCCTGAAAGGTATGTAATTGTGTTAATTTAATTGTGGGCCACTTATTGTAATATATAAGGTTGTATGTATTTGTTTAATGTATTAATTTTTTATGTAGTTTTGAGTTGTCCTATGGTGGTCGAGTAGATAAGATTTTTTTAATAAACTTGTTAACGATGGATGGCTTTCTACTGAGGTAAAACTATTTACAAAAACTTATTCAATATTTCAACTTTGAAAAGCATGATATTCGCTAATGTAATAAACATTATTATACTCTTAGCATGTAGATGAAGCGCTTTTTCACATTCGAGAGCGTGGTAAACAATTTCCTCACTTGTTTAGACAAGATTGTGTTGTCTTTGACACGTTTTTTGTCCCGTACGTGAGAACCTTCTTCAAGAACATGTCAAAGACTAAAAAATTACCGAGGGCCTTGAGTAAATACGCGAGAGGGGAGATACCCAATAATGGAAAGCCGTGGATTGCTTGTACGAAATTGTATGTTCCTTTCTGCAAAGAGGGCAATGGCCACTGGCTCGCGCTGGAGATTGATTTATCCCTGAGATGCATTTATGTATACGATAGCGAAACAAGTGTCATGCGGAGGGCAGAACTGGAGAAGCAACTTGAGCCCATTCGAGTTGTTGTACCGATGCTACTGATGCAGCTGAATGCTAACTACAGTGCTGAAAAGTTTGAGTACAAACGGTTGACAGCTCCTAGCCAAAGCAATGGGTACGTGTATTATATATTTTGATCATATTAGGTTTTTAACTGTATTGTGAAACTTGGTAAATTAATAGAATTTGTACATTTATGGTGCAGGGTTGATTGTGGGATGTTTACAATCAAAATTATTTTTGTATGCTGGGAAGAATGTTGAAGACGTAGATCAATCTCGGATTAGTGTTTGGCGTGAAAAACTAGCTGCTGAGATATTTGGTGCTCAACTTTGGGCTGAGTTAGTTCAAAAGCTTGGCTGCCTGTGTAGCACACTCTTAAAATAACCTAGGACATAATAAGTAGGGATGGCAAAACGCCCTGGACCAGGCCCGACCCGACCTGACCCGAAGTATTTGGAGCAAAAAAATTTGTCCCGTTTCTCAAACGGGTCAGGCCAGGTCTGGCCCGTAAGATAAGCGGGTCAGGTCCGGGTCATGTATTGTCCCCCGCCCCGTTACTTATATTTATATAATTAGAGGAAATTGCAAATTTGATTCTGTTAGATTGAGAACGGTTTCATTTTTAGTCCCAAGAGACACATTTTCAGTCCTTAACTAATTTTTGTTTCGCATTTGGTCCCAAATTCAACGGATCGTGAAGTTATCGTTAACCCTCAGGACTAAAATTGTGTCCGTGAGACTAAAATTGGACCGTTCCAATTTAACGGGACCAAATTTGCAATTTCCTCACTTTTATTACTTTTTTGTTGCAATTTTTTTATTCTCTGAGTATTAAAACAATATGTGATAGTAAAAATTTAATTTCGAGACAAAAAATAAATAAATAATAACTATACAATGTTTTCGATATTTAAAATTAACTTTTAATAAATAATAAATATATTTAAAAAATAATTATTTAAATTTATTAGATATATAGAACTGTAGGGGTTAATAAAGTTTATAAATAAAAATAAAAATAAAAGTAATATCAACTATTATTGGTTTGAAAACTCAGTCAAACATGAACCCATCAGAATTAGTTGAATGGACTTGTCAATAATATATATATTTTTTGATAAGTTAATAAATATTTATATTTTTCAATATAACAAAAATATAAATTTAAATATATTTGATACATATAAATTCAAATATATTTGAATTTATATAATTATGTTTTCTGTATTTAAAATATTTTTAATTAAATAATAAATATATTTATAAATAATTATTTAATTTTATTATAATTATATTGGTTGATAAAAAATACAATTGTAGAGGTCAATAAATATTTAAAACGTAAAATAAAAATAAAAGTAAAAATAATATCAACTATTATTGTTTTTAAAATTTGGCTAAACTAACTGTTGAATCAGAATATGTCAAATGGTTGGATTCCTTTGAACAAACTGGTTTCCAATAATTGATCGGACTGATCAATTGTGTGTGTGGGTATATATTTATAAATAAGTTAATAAATATTTATATATTTTTTAATATAACAAAAATATAAACTTAAAATATATTTGATATATATAAATTCAAATAAGTTTAAATATATATTATTATTAATGTTGATATGCGATTTTGTTTCAACATGGGGTATTCGAAAAATTGTGTTTATATGGGATTTCTGTGAATTTTTTGTATATATTTTTGGTGATTTTTTAGTGTAAAAGATTGAAGAAAACGTTATGATCAGGAAGAAAAAAGTTCAGGCAAAGAAAGTGTAAAATATGGCCCCTCAGATTTATCTGTCTGCGTCCATCATCGGGGATATATATATATATATTTTGTGGGCACATTCTTTTTACAAGCGGTGTTATTTTTGAGCCCTAAAATAAAACACTTGATATAATACATATCCACGTGTAATATTTTAATAGGCGAGGCCAAAATCAGGTATTAACAGTAGGCCCCTGACTGACTTTAGGATATGTTCTGAATAGAACTGTTCTAAAGTCACGTGTATAATCGATTTTGGCAGTGATAAATAATGTATTGACGTTGGCCGAGTGCTTTGGGACCCGTAAACGTTTCGTGGATCGGTTTCAGACTTTGGTCTGGCGTATTGACGGTAATCACGTTTTTTGTCCTGACGAGTGGAGTCGACTGCGTGGATAGTCAACTATGTGAAAATGATATATGAATGGGGCCTGATTGGCCTGGTAGGGTAATTTGGCACCCGATTTTCGTGTGCAATATGACGCGTTGGATGGATTTGCGTCTGTAGTGATGGCAATAGTATGGTTTGAACTGGTGCGGGCACTCGGGCCCCTTGTTTTGCTATAGATCGTTATGCAATAATGCTATCGATATGATATATTTGCCACCGAATTGAAGAACTCGGTTAGGAACAAACTTTCTAGCCCTACCAAGTTGAAGAACTTGGTGAAAATAAAGATTTTTATCTACCGAACGGAAGAGTTCGGTAAAGACATGGGTAGCAGCCTTACCAAGCTGAATAACTTGGTGTAAGTAAAGGCTTTTCATACCGAGTTGAAGAACTCGGTGTAATGATTTTTTCTTTCGCATATTTCCCAGTCGGGAAGGTCTTATTGACTTTGCCTAACCAGGGGGCCCAAACAGATTAAGGCGTTTGGTTTATTGTATTCTCTTGATTTGGGCGTCAAGATGTATGTTCGATGCGCATATGTAATGAATGTATGTGTGACACGCCTATGTGATGAATGTATGAATGCATTACTGAGTATGTCGATGTGTAGTGCGCATGTGCAGTAAATGATTAACGTATGATAAATAAGGATACCTTGATATTTTGTCGAGTCTGAGTTCCTTTTCTGAGTGTGATGTCATATTCTGGAAAGTCGGTATTATGGAGAACCGACAATCAAGCTGTTTTGAACTTGCAATACTTGACATTGTTCAGGTTGTGTCTGAGTTTAAAAAAAAAAGGGTCACCGAACTTCGTCACGGTTCGATTACGGAACGGCTTCAACCGAACCAAGTGTGCTCGGCTGTCATTGAGACCTCGTCAAATCATGTTTGCTGAAGTGACGAAGATGAGCTTTAGCCCAACCAAACCATACGTGGGATTTGGATGTATTACAAGGCGTCAACAAAGTTGAAAAAAGAGGTTACCGAACTTCGTCACGGTTCGATTACGGAACTGCCTCAACCGAGCCAAGTGTGCCCGGCTGTCAATGAGACCTCGTCAAATCATGTTTGCTGAAGTGACGTGGACGAGCTTTAGCCCAACCAAACCATACGTGGGATTTGGATGTATTACGAAACGTCAGCTATACCAAGTGTCATAATGTTTACATCA
>CACSLK010024540.1:16303604-16314842 GCA_902706635.1 Striga hermonthica | reverse complement strand
TATTATTATTATTATTATTATTAGTGGTATTATAGATTTGTTAGGAAACTTATTATTTATCACTTTTGTTAGGATTCTTGTCTTGTTAGACAAGTTAGTATTGTTAGGATTTTTGTCTTGTTAGACAAGTTAGGATTAGAATTTATGAGCCTTATATAAAGGACTCCCCTCTTTTGTTATCTCAAGTTGAATTTGAGAATGAATTAAAATTGTTCGTGTTTTTTTGGGAGAGTATCCCAAGTTCGAGAGAGTATCTCGTATTCTTCCCATTCGTTCACGCTTCCCCTACATCAGTTGGTATCAGCAGTCAGTACGATCGCGATGCCGCCGGGACGACAAGATGCCGCAAACAAACAACGTGACGCAACCTTCAACGGTCGGTTTCAACAGATTGACTACCGATTTCAAGAGTTGGACGTGCGTTTCACAGATTGGTTTGCCGATCTTTCGACGGGGATCGAGGATTGGCATTTGACGCTTAACAACGTGGTTGTTTCGGAATTGCAAACGAACCGCGATGGGGCTGTGGGCCGTGGCTTTCGCGGGGGAGACAGAGACGGTTGTGGGGGACGCAGCCATGTCGGGGCGCCCCGACAGTGGTTCCCGCCACCTCTGAACGGCTTCGTGGACGGCAACGATCATGGCGGCGATAGGGGTTGGCGCAAGGAGGCAGCCTTCGCTGGCGGATATCGTGCCCGACACGATTGGGGACTTGATCGTGAATTTGGTCCGTGGGAGGGCCTGTTTCGCGTTGACATCTCTGAATTCGATGAAGAGCAAGTTGACGGGTCATTGTACGATGGTCCGCCTGTATTTGATGAAGGACCCGAAGAGGTGGAGGATCGTCTTCCCGACAAAGTGGACGATCTCTACGACGATCCGCCGATTTTCGTTGAGGAGCCTCCAGGGCTAGAGGATTACCATCATGTTTCGAGTTTCAAAATTCAGCTGTTGGAAGAAATAGTTCTTCTATTGCGCAGGCCCGAGCTTTTCTCCCATGAGAATTTGTTGCGACCTGACAAAGAGATGTTGTTTTTTGGTCCCCACGGTGACTTCAGTATTCTGTGTGTGACTGCAGCATATATGCCTTTATATGAATTTCAAGGGGGCAATACTATGGAGGTAAGGTATTCGACCTTCGTGTTCGATCGGGGGAAACGGCAGGGATTTACTATCATGGGTTCGACACCATACACCGGCCATGGATGCGCATCGGCTTCGAGGGCGAAGCCTTCCGAACCGGAGGAGAATGGTGTAGATGATTATTATTATTATTATTATTATTATTATTATTATTATTATTATAGGTATCTTAGAGAATAAGTTAGAAATCTAATATTATTATAAGAGATCTTGTCTTGTTGGACAAGTTAGGAATAGGGTTATGAGCCTTATTTAAAGGACTCATCATCTATTGTTTTATTCAGTTGATTTTGAATATGAAATAAGATATTGAAAGTTTTGCGTGTTTTACGAGAGAGTATCTCGTTTACTCGTTTATCCTTCCCATTCGTACGCTTTCCCCTACATCAATTAATTACACATACAAATACAACACTAATGGGAGAGACTATAGTACGTAGTTCACTAGAGCTGTTAAATTAAACGAGCCGATGACTGCTCGTAAACTCGATTCGTTTGATAAACGAGCTAAACTCAAACCCATTTATAGTTTGTTTTGTTAATAGTTGCATTCAATAGTTTGGTATTTATGTCTAATACCAAAATTAACTCCACAACAAAAATGATATAAAAACAACATTACTAAGCATAGATTTTCGACATATCAACATCCAAAGCGTGAGAATCTGTCACTTACACTCGACACGTTTGGACTTAATATAGAGGGAGGGATTAGTTCTTATTCATGCTACATTCAAGCGTGTCGCACGCCATTGGAATAATAATTATGAGACTTCATATTTTTGACGAGGCACATAGTCCAACTTTTATGCTTAGCTTAAGACAACAAATATCATGGAAAATAGAGAGAAATTAGACGGATAGAAAGCGATGTAGATGGTGAAGAACATGATACATTATTAATATATTACTTCTAATTTAACAAAAATAATTAATTGCGCTAGCATTATTATACATACTTATATTAATAACATTTATTAATGTTATTAATATAAATATAATATCAATCAATCATAATTTTCCCACGTCACATCATCAACTATTCGGAGCTGTAATCCAAAATAACTTATATCCAATCACCTCTTATATTCGATTAATCTGATCTTATATATACCAATCTTCGATCTAGGTTATTTATCGATTTTTTAGAACTTTTAAATTTATGTTTGCAAAAAGGTAAAAAGTTATATCTGAAACATAAACATGTAATTTCATATATTTTTTGCATGACTTTAATTAAACTGCTTTATTAAAACAACAAAAGTAAAACTTTATGAAATAACATTAATATATATAATAATTGTTTTGGATTATATATCAAAACTATCACAATATTTAACAATAAATTTTAGAATAAAATAAGTACGAATATTATAAATATATATAGTAAAAAAAATATAAGTAATAAACCTGTATTAAAATTTTATTTACAGTAATATAAATTGCGTGGAATTCATGTTTGATATTATTATCACCACCAAGTCATCGTCTTCCTTTCTCTCTACAACACCATCTCATTATCTTCTTTCTCTCTCTACTCTAAATTCATTTCCAAATATCATTCTTTCTGTTGTCTAACCGTTAGATATGCCCGGTCGTAATGGAAGATCATAATAATAATAATTTTTTAGGCGACTTAACCGACATCATCAGAGCTAGCGGCGCTTCTCCTCCCGACAAGTGGCAGTTTCCGACAAGCAATCAAACCGAAATCCACCAGAACGAGCCGGGCCGCGATGATTTTGGCGACCCGTTTACCCATTTCGAAGACCTGTTGCTCCACGAGTCCGAGACCCGAGCCATGCCAGGGTTTTTCCCTGACAAGCTCGGGTTTTTGGATGATAGTATAAGTACATTAGGGTTTGCTTCTTCTGTTGTTACTGTTGCTGTTGATGTTGCTGGTCTAAATAATAATAATAATATTATTATTAGTAATAATAATAATGATGAAAATAAGATTATTAGTAATATGAATATTGGTCAAGGGATTAGTCTTGATGAGGAGGAGATGAAAAGACCTAATTGTTATTTTTCGAGGATGATTCAGATATCTCCGGCTGGTACGTTGCCGTGTGAGTCGCCGGCGGCGGGTTTGGATTGCCGGAATTCGGTAGCTTCGAAAAATGCAGCTCATATGCAGATCTCGTCTCCACGAAATACTGGCATCAAAAGAAGGTAGGATTTTGATTTTTTATTTTTATTTTTTTTCTATTTCGTTTCTTTTTATGTTTCTTTTTTTTTATAATTAATTTATTGAAATGATGATTGACTAGTAATATTATCTGCATAATTGATTAATTTCTCAATGATATATAAAGGTCTTTCTCATTTTTAATATTTTTTTTTTTACTTTTTTTGGGCAGTCAATGTAAGCATTTAATGAACTGAATAACAATTAATGAGCGTTTTGGGGGTGATTATTTAATAGCTAGCTGGAGTTTATAATTAACTCTAGTCTCTAGCAAAGAATCTACCACAAAAACATTCATATTTTTTTAAAAAAAAATTATGTTCCAATTCATTTTTTTCTTTTTTTTTTATTTCTATTGGATGATTGTCACGTGTACAATTGTGACGTCATTATATATCAGCACGTGTCGTTCGTCCAATAGAATAAAACGTGATTTTGAAATAGAAAATTTCATCCCGATTCGAGCAATCAACCCAACGGTGAAAAGTTCAGTGATCTATAGAATAGGTTTTCGGTTCTTCAAGAACGAACAAATTCTTAATTTTAACATGATGTGTCAAATACTAAAATTGAACAAATATATAAATAAATAAGTAAATATATATAAATTGAATTTGTGTGAATGGTATGTTATAGGGAGATGCTACAGTTCCGTTAGGGAACAATTTCGTCGAGGTTTGTAACCGAACTATCCATGACGGTTACAGGATGATCTGACGGTTACAAACCTCGACGCAATGGCTCCATAAGGGACCGTAGCATTTTCCACTGTTATATGTGTAAACCCACCATACAGAATTCTCAATGATTTTCAGCTAGTGTTTTAGTTGAGCCGTTCATTTTCTCCCGCATTTTCGGCTTTTTTTCAAACAAAAAGGAATGTTCTGCAATTATATGCAAAACAAATTAATATAACAACAACAACAACAACAACAATAATAATAATAATAATAATAATAATAATAATAATAAATAATAATAGTAATAATAATAATAATAATAATAATAATAATAATAATAATAATAATAATAATAATATGAAATTTTCATGCAAAATATATGAATCAGGAAGAGTCAGGTGAAAAAAGTGGTATGCGTACCAGCGCCAACTCCTGTAAATAGCAGGCCCAGTGGGGAAATTGTGCCCTCCGATCTTTGGGCTTGGAGAAAGTACGGTCAGAAGCCCATTAAAGGTTCCCCTTACCCAAGGTAAGATTCATTCTTTGACGTGGGACATTCTATTTTCTTTCCATAAAAAATTACTTATATTATGAAATGAAATGATAAATATCTATTTATATATATTGATAAAATATAATTTTTAATTTTGACTAATACTCAAAATGAATATATTATGCTCAAACACCTAAATTATTACATATATCTTGATATTATAACAATTAGTTAATGGATATTTTTTTTTGCATTTTAGACATAATACTTGATTTTGATGAAAATCGCAAAAATTATTCGTGAAATGTGTCATTTGACACAAATTACGAAAATTGTGATGCTTATGATGTTATTATTTATATACTCCATAGGGGCTACTATAGATGTAGCAGCTCCAAAGGATGTTTTCGGCTCGGAAACAAGTCGAGCGGAGCCGAACTGACCCGAACATGCTCGTAATCACCTACAACTCGGAGCACAACCATCCGTGGCCTACCCAAAGGAACGCCCTCGCGGGCTCCACAAGATCTCAACCGTCCAAAGTGGACACCACAACCGGCCCACAAAGCCCGCCACCGCAAAAGCCCACTAACGAGCAAAAGGAAACCATCAACCCGAAAAACACATCATCCACGACATCGGCCGTTGACATCATCATCCAATCCGCGAAAGAGGAAACGGGTTCGGATCCGGATCTTGATCCAGGTTTCGAGGATGGGTTTTCGGGCAGCTACAAGCCAATTTTCCCGAGCCACGACCACTCAGAGGATAGTTTTTTCGCGGAATTAGGGGAGATTGAGACCGACTCTCTAGATATGTTCGGGTTCTCGGGCAATAATGGGCCAGGTCACACGGGTTTGGATCCGTTTATATTTTACGATTGGGATGGTAGCAATGATGCATGTGTCGGTTCTCCCGGAGGTGCCGCCACACGCGACGCCAATAAGAACTTATGTTAGAAACTAAAATAAATAAATATATGTGTTAGAAAAGTATACAAACAGGTGTAGCAATTCCATTTGGTGCAATTTAATCCAATTAGGTCAAGTTACATATGCATCTTCTTATGGCCAAAATTATGAATTGTTTTAAGGTGAGATTTGTGTGTTGATCTAACAATATAAAAACGAGAAAATCAATTTCTATTTTGGAACATATAATTAGATGGGACATAAAGCTCAATGAAGGGATTAAGATGTTGGATTGGACTCCAATTTACATGTTGGGAGTGGGTTTAATTATTCACAAGCATATGGTATGACTTCTAGTCTATGTATATATAATTGAGCAAAATAGAGTATACATTGGTCATATGTATCAATAATTAATTAATATAGTATAATTGTGAAGTCGACGATAAATTCGATTGTGCCCTTCAACGGACTTTTTTTTACTGTTGCATCAACTCATATACAAATGCGAGTGTGTGCAAGTGTGTGTGATTCAACGATAAAAACACGCAGTATGAAAAAAAAACGTGCTAGCTATTGAATTTGTCGAAGTAGTGATGAGGATTTACGCTTTTCATGTTGACTAGATACTGACATGTTTATAAAAATAAAAGTATCAACTTCTTTGATCGAAGAATTTTGTGTACCCTTTTAATGGAGAGACCGTTCAATTCAAAGCCATGATTTATTCAAAAATTATGTACCCTTTTAGTTATTGATTTTTAAAATTATTACTTTTTGATTTATTATTAGTTTATTAATGGTTTATGTATAATGTTATTATGAATGTCATATTTTCGTAATTTTTTTTTTAAAATAATATATTTTAACTAGTACAACACCCGTGTATTACACGAGTGCTTGTTAAAAAATTATTCTTAAATTTTACAATTAATGAGAAAACTAAAAAAATCTAGTTTACTTTTTTACAAAAAAAATATATTACTCTATATTTTAGAATGATATGTGTTACTTATGACTTACATGTGTTATATTATATTAGTTTTTATAACTTATATCATATAACTACTTGAAATATAAATATATTAGTTGATAAATAATTTTATTTTTCTAATTAATATTAAAAATAATTTTATTATTGTTATAAAGATAAATATAAATTATTATTTTTATACATACAATATGGATGTCAAATCGAAGCTCATCAAAAGACGATTAATTTGATATATTACATATGTAAAACTGATAACAAATACAAAAGTTATTAACTTTTAAAAAATATATACAATTCAATAGTTATAATAAGGAATGACATTGAAATGTAATTAATACATTTAACATGACCATAAATAATTTATATATTTATGGTAATCCAAACCTAATTATTTTTTGTTTGGAATTAAATTAAAATTTACCCAAGCCTAATTGTGAAGCATGTAATTTTGCCACATAGAATTACGAAGCACCAGAAGAAGCCACGTAAGCTCAGCGCGTTCTGAATTAATATATAGGGGAGGGGATATGTAAAAGGGCCAGTGTTATACCCGCAAAATGCTCGCGACACAATATTCCACAAAAATAATATTCAACTTAATTAGTAGATTTGAATGTTGTATAATTTAGTTACACATAGTATTTTATAAATATTTGATCACGTACATAATAAATTGCTATTTATTACTAACAAAAATAAGACGAGATGCAACAATATCTTTCTAAAGATGCTATAGATATTACTGAAGGTTGTAATAAAGTATATATAATAGATGTAAAGAATTTCTTATTTTCTCCATGATCTTATATAAAAATTATATAAATTCATCAGTTCACAAATCATGTATACGTGCCAACCAATTCAGCTATCTCAACGATAACACATCATGATTGAGTTTGAAGAGAACCGGGTTTAGTACGAACTGGAGGAAATCTGTCATTGGGCCGCCAAATAACTCTTCTAGAGTCCGGCGGGAGTTGTTTCAGCCGGTGGACACACATTTTATCTTTCGTCAATTCTTTTATTTTATATTAGAATGGTTGTTAGAAAATAATTTCACTACATAAAATATTATCAAAATAAATATAAAATGTGATACATACGTACAATATATAAAAATAATTTTATGCATGTCATTAATTGTTTTTATAATAGTTTTATTATATATATATATATATATATATATATATATATATATATATAGTATTTCACTATTTTGTTTAGTAAGAACCTCATATTCAACATCTCTGATTGAAAGTTAACTTAGTTGATATTTTAGAAAATATTTGGTAAATATTTTAAAATATTACTTAATATTTAGTAAATAAATAGAAATATAATGTATATATTTCCATTCTTGATAATCATCTAATGAAAACTTAATTATATATGTTACATCTGATTGAAATTAGTTAACTTCAATACAAGTTGATATTTATAAAAAAAAAAAAAGTAAATAAAAAAATAAAATAAAAACATGTGTCTACCTAAAGTTTAAATTTAATAAATAATGAAATTCAAATTTGATGATATAACATGCAATCGAAATTGTCTTTTGTTAATCAATGAACATCGATCAAACTCTTTTGATAAGAAAATAATGTGCATAGTCTATATATATATAATTACTAGCTCATGTGCATTTAATAAAACCTCAAAATTTTTCCCTCCAAAAAAGGTTACTTTGCATTAATTAAGTATTTATATTTTTTTATTTATTTTATTATATAGCAATTACTCATAACAAATCATAAAACCACATTAAATGAAATTATAATTTAATTTTTTTTCAAACTATTTATTTGATATTTTTTTTGTTTTGTTTTAACTCATGAAGCAAGTGTTTTTATCAACATTAGTTACTAATTTTTATGATATAACCAAAATTTACAAAATTTCGATACTATAATCATAATTATTTCAATAATATTTTATATAATCAATTATTCATACTAAAAAAGTATTGCTAAAATTATATAACTGTAATCGATATAAAAACTAATATGTAAGTTAATAGTTTATCTTTCATTTTTACTAATGATAAAATTTATAAAATGTGATATGCTATTATCTAACTTATGATTTTAAATATTACATACACATACATATATCATATAAAAATATATTAGCATCTGTGCATGTGCACAGAATCGAATACTAGTATAGAGTATAGAGTAGTTGTAGAAGCACTTTTGCTTGTACTACTAATAAATTAATAATAATAATAATTAGTTGACAAAACAGTGAGTTCAAGTTTTGTCAAATCCATTTATCAACTTTTTTTTATCCAAGAATTTTATGTACCCTTTTAATGGAGAGACTGTTTAAAGCCATTATTTATTCAAAACACATATTCTTTTAAGCCTTTTTTTTTATCACTTTAGTCAAATTTTAATCATAAGTTTGCCAACCCATGGATAATAATTATTACTCCACTTAATTATTAGCACTCATCTTTAATTCATGAACAAAATAAAAAAAATAATAATTATTTTTTCAAATTAAGAAGAATATAGGCTTTAATGAATGATCAATAATTTTGACTTGAGTCATATTGCCTCTTTGACATTGACTATTCAAAGGGTTCTTAATATGTAATATTCTTACCCAAATCATTCAATTCCAAAGTGGAAATATTAAAGGGAAAAGCTTGAAATTCCTTTACTTGAAATTTCAAATGCAATGTGGAGTTATTTGAGAATTGAGATTCTTTATTTAAAAATTGATACTAATACAAGTCAATTGATGGAATGCATATATATGACTCTAGCTATAAGTGATTGTTGAATCAAATTTATTGTGTTCTATTCTAGGAAGAAGTCTTATTTTATTTATAGGTTTTTATTACTATAGTCACTCTTCATGCGATTTGGCCGAACTTCAAGGTTGTTTTCTTGATTATATACCTTACCTTGTACCACTTATGTGTTTTGTTTTATGACAAATGTGTTGAGAACTACTCAAAAAAATTTATTTTCCATAATGCTACTTGGTACAATAGCTCCTCCATAGAAGAACAACCAAATACAATAACAACAAACACGCTCCCAAAGAAAGAGTGGAGTTCAAGTCTTATTCAACACATGCCTAATGGCGACGACTCAAAACCATCCGTTTCGACTCCAATGCACCTCAATGGAGCCTGCAAAAACAAAAACCAAACACCAATTTTTTAGATTCGGAAAAACGTGCTTGAAGATCGAAGACGAATTAAAAAACGGGTATACAACGACGAGTGTGTTTGGTAAGCATCATAAGCTAGCTTATAGCTTATTTGGTTAACTTATAAGTTTTATGTATTCAAATAGGGTTGGTTTAGTAGAACGAACTTTTTATTTTAGCTAACTTATCAGCTAATTTTACCAAACTTTTATCATATGATGAACTAGCTTTTCAACTGTAAGTCATAAGCTACCAGTTATAAGCTCAAAATTCACTTCTCAGCTATCAACTAGGTTTACCAAACATAGCCTACAAACGCTTACTTTTCGCAGTCGGTGTTTATGGAAACAGGGAAGCCGACCCTGATTTTACATGCGGTTGGAATCTGGCTGAGGAACCTGTCCTGGACTCCGCTGAAGTTTTTTACAGCCGTTTTTAGGCATCTGCATATGGCTTTCTTGTCTTCGACTGTTTTCACGGTCTGCGCAAGCTGTTGCAGCCCCGAGCAGCAAGCGGCCGATGGTTTTTTGTCCTTACCCGTGGCGAAGCTAATGCATGACGCGGCTTTCATGTCCACCGTGCCGCATGGCAGAGCACCATTACTCAGGTGAACAAGGGAGTAAATAAGAGAGAGGATGAAGAAAAGGGAGAAAATAGCACCCTTCATTTCTTCTTTTCTTTTCTCAAGTTTTTGTGGGATTTTGGATTGTGAAGTTAGTAGTAGCTTTTGTAGGTTGGTGAGGAATGTGTTGGTGGAGAGTGGGTTAATATAGAGGACTAGGGACTCATTGATGGCAATTTGCTTATGTGGAGTTTGAGTTTCCCAATAACATGTAATCCTATGGATAACAATTTTGCAGGAAAGGTTTCTTGAAATTGATGAGAGTAAAAGAGGGGGATTGATGCATTTTTTTTTTAGTCTTATGGGCTTCTCTTTGTTTGTGAATGTAATTTGCAAATTAAGATGCTTCGGAAATGTTTGGCAGAAAAGGTCATTCCTGGTCGGCAAGAATTTGTTCGTTTGTCAATCGAATTCGAGTTCGAACAAAAAATTGGGCTCGTTTGATGATCAAATGAATACTAGCCCGTTGAGGAACCTTCGGTATTGTTCTAAAACATATTTACATATGCATTTTTAATAAAAAAAATTATAAAAATATGTTTTTTTTTTTTTTGAGTTCGAAAGGATACAAAAGAACAAATTTAGAGTTAATCAAACAATTTTAAAGTCTTTTTACTACTAACTCGAACTTTTGACGGATGATTAAACAAATGAACTCGACCACGAACTATTGCTCGAACAATGAAAAAACAAACACGAGAGCTGTGTTCAAACATAATCGAACATGAACTCGAAATTCTCAAGTTCGACTCATTCAATGTTTGATTTGTTACTTGTAGTTGTTAACAGGATGGCCGTAAAGTGTGAACTCGGGATTAATTAAATCTACTCATCTTATGGCTAGCTTTCTTGTCTGCAAACCGACTGTTATTGAAACTTGGTTTCTGTATCAAGCAAGAACATAATAAGCATTACATTTTCACAAATAACCGTAGTAAAAGCGCCTCAACAGTTTTCTTTTGTCGAAAAAACACAAGTTCTTTGTGAGCCAGCATAATCGTTAGACGGGTCAATCTGTCAACCTCTTCGAATAAAAATACAT
>CACSLK010024540.1:16162209-16172262 GCA_902706635.1 Striga hermonthica | reverse complement strand
GATTAATATAATAATTTTCGATTTGTCCTGTTATGGCCGAAATACTACTTGAAAAAAAAATTATGTCTTCTTAATTATATTGTGTAACAATAAAATGTTTCATGTTTTAACAACGGATAAACACAAGTTATTGTTAAAAAAGCATTTAATTTCATAAACAATCGAAACGAATCGAAGGTATATACACAAATTGCTTTACAAATACAAACATGTGAATTTTGAAATCAAATTATCTACCTTTAATTCATCTTTTCATAAATCATAGCAATATAAACTATGGAATTGGATATGCCTACATGTGTGCTGACTTTCAATAATATCCGTGCCTGAAGCTTTAAACAAACCGAACGTTCACGGGCAAAAGCTCGTTCAAACTCTCGACAAAAACTCGTCCGTTTGTTAATCGAGCCGTGTTCGAAAAAAAATTAGGCTCGTTTAATAATCGAATAAACACGTGCTTGTTCGTCCACGCTCGATTATGTTCGCGAACAATATATAATATAATATAATTTTATTTCTTATATATATTTACATAATATTATTAATAAATCATCTAAAGCTTAATATAATTTTATTTTTTTATATATTTACATAATATTTTTAATAAAAAAATCTACATTATAAAAATATTTTATTTTGTTATTTTATTTATGAGTTCGAGCGAGTTCGAACGAACTAATTTTAAGGTAATCAAACATATTTAAACAATTTATGTATTAATTTATTCAAACACGAACGAATTCGAACTTTGATGAACAATTAAACGAACGAGCTCGAACACGATGTGTGCTCGAAAGATAAACGAACGAACACTAACATTGTTCAAACGTAAACGAACATGACTTCAAACAACATAAGCTCGATTCGGTTCAATTCGTTTACAATACTCCATGCTTGTCATAATCATTTAAGGGTCCCTGTCAAAATTAAGTTCGTTTAATAAAACAATATAACTCGAGCTCGTTAAAAAGGTCATTTTAGCAACCATGAGTCAGACTCAGCTCGTTAATACATAAAAATAAGGTTATTTATATAATTTTATATATTTCAGTTCGTTAAAGTTTAGTTTTAGGTATTGATGACGATTATAAATGATTTTTCTGAATTGAATTTGATATATTGGATAAAGTAAGATAATTCTTAAAAAAAAGAACCTGATTGGAAATTTTGATTTGATGTTGAATTTGTGAGTGAATATGAGTTCAAATGTAGTGATTAATATTATTGTGATATAAATTCGTAATGATTGATAGTTAAAATTAGTTGGGTGAACGAATAGTGATTTAAAAAAAAAGTTTAATAATGATTTATCCATATCATATAATTATATTTGTAATATTGATAAGTGTAAAGTTGGATTAGATAAATAGTGAATAAAAGTTAAAATTTTGTATCAAATCATATTTTTGTAAAAAATAATATACATATATTGATATGAGATACCACATTAGGTATAGCAAACCCAATAAACCGGCAGACCAGGTCAAGCGAACCGGTTGGTCGAGCATAGCCGCAAGAAGGTCGAACCGAGGTCGAACGCCAATACAGAACAAGGAGTATCCAGGTCAAAGAAGACATGAGGGGCTCAAAGGGACAACGACAATCAAGTTATGGTCTCGGATGGCTTGTTGGAAACTCGACTTGAAGGTACAGTTGGTCGTGTAATCGACCAGAAGGACAATACATAAGCCTGGGTACATGCAACATTCTACCTCAACATGATTCGAGTTGATAGCACGATTGGGCGGTCTAATAAGAAAGACTAACGGATAAGAAGAAATACTATAAAGATAAAGACCACACATAGATAGTGCTACGTTGCCTAACATAATTGGGCAGACAGATCGGACAGTTCGAGCAGTACGAACGGGCAGTCTTGGACAACAAAGTATCAACTCCCTCTATAAGAGAGTGAGGTGTACCCATTGTCACGTAAATTCTCTATATTCTCTACATACATAAAGTGATAAAACACATCATCTTATTCATTGTGCTAACTTAATCATCAAAGGCTCCTCACTAGAAAATTCCTTTGGTGCGAGGGTTTTTGTAGGTCACAAAGGACGTTCACTTCCGAAAAAAGGCAGCAACACAAAAATATAAAATTATTTCTAATCATAGCCTACGGTTTTTGCTATGGAGCGACTAGCTGACTCGACTTATGGAGGCATCCATAGTTATTCACCAATGATGTATTGACACGTGTCATGCAATATATATATATTGGTCATATGTCAATACATAAAGTTATGGATGACTCCATAAAATTTTTGTCACAACCTAAGCAACTCGACTCGCTTTGTTAGACAAAGGATCTGTATTCGAGCTCGTTTAGCTAACGAGGCAGACAAGACTTCAAAACAAAAACATTTATTTAATTTTTTTTTTTTTTTAATTTGGCTTATTGAGATTTGTTAATACTCAGAGTCACTTGTTAATTACCATAAACGAAATGCGTGGTTTATGTTTTTCTACTCGCTGACTCTATTTCCAACGAGATTCGACCCTTTCCATCTTCTCCACAACACCAATGGACTAATCACAAACCATACACATAGCAACACACACACACACAAACAGAGCACAGGCTTAATGGGGTTCGACTCCGACGATCCCAATGGTTTCGAGGAGGCGGTGGTCTTGGGCGTTGACGGCGGCGCCACATCCACTGTCTGCGTCTGCCTGCCTCTCCTCCCATTGTGCGAGCGCCCCCAGCTGCCCGATCCTCTCCCCGTTCTCGGCCGCGCCGCTGCCGGCTGCTCCAACCACAACAGCGTTGGAGGTACTTTTTCTCCCCTAATTGTCGCCGATAGAGATGGAATTTCGATGCTCGAAATGTGAATGGTGGCTTGATGTGTTCAATTATCAAATTTACGCGGTCTGTACTGTTTCAGGACACGCCTAACTGTATAATTCGTTGATCACTTTTACTAGGAAGACGATTGATTGTTTCGTTTGTTGATGTATCTCATGGCATAGATTTGCAATTCGAGTTTCTTTGACGTGGTTAGGAATGGAACTCATCAACTCTAGTGTTTGTTGTTAATGACTTGTGGCCGATGAGGAATTCATGTTTCCACTCTGTTTGTTGCCATGTCTAGCTGCCAAACGGCAATTAGACTCGAATTAAGCAACTAGGATATACAATTTACTTGTGATAAAAAACTCCACTTTCTGGCTATTCTCATTTTTAATGTTCTCTGTTCGTGTTGTTTCTCAATATGCATGAAACGAACACTACACCCCTGAATGAAGGGGGCGATCTCGTAGTTCTTGGTTGTGAAGTTGTGTTAATTGCTCCATTTTTTTCCCATTGAAGCCAAATATAAACATGTGCTCGAGATATAGCTTGCTGGCACTCAATATTGCGAAAATGGTGCCTAGTCTTGTCCGTAAATTTACCTAGAAAAATCGGAAACAAAGGTTTGGTTTCATGTGGAATCAGTTCCAGCAGTAATGTTTTTGGAAATGAACAACATTTTAACACTGATCTCGAACCACATTTACATGGAGCCATGGACTGAATTCGTTTTTTTTATTATTATTATTATTATTTTTTTGTTTACTTGACATATTACTATCTTAATGGGACAGAATAATCCTTAGTTTCTATGTTGTTTGCGTCTATGATTTTGTTCATCTTATTTGAAGTTGGGTCTTGCAGAACAAGCTGCTAGAGAAACACTTGAACATGTTATAAGCGAGGCACTTTCAACAGCTGGAAAGAATCATTCAGCAGTTCTTGCTGTTTGCTTAGGGGTTTCTGGTGTGAACCATCCATCGGATCAGGAGAGAATATTGATATGGATGAGGTATTGTTCTCTTTGTATTCTGGTAAATCCCTTTGTTCCATTGTGATAAGTTTTGCCAACTGTAAGCTACGACTTTTTGGATTTTGCGACTCTGAAATCCGTAATTGCTAGAGGTTAAAACAGAATCGGAGAGTAAGAGGCTGAACTAAAACCATTAGTACATTCGTATTTGGGATTATAGTTAGGTCAATTTTCTGGTAACTTTTTCATGTATGTAATTGACTGAAAGCAAAGGTGAAAATGAATCAATGGTCAGTGAGTATTTTATTTAATTGCTTTCTTGTTCCTTATTGGCAAGGTCCAAGATCCACCTAGGCTTATAACCGATGGTACACTAAGACCTCGATGGAAGAAGCATCGTGGAATAAACGAATGATAGTTGTGAAGTTAAAGTTTGTTATAACTTCTTACCGCAATAATCTAGTCACAAAACTTTGGAGCCACAGTCATTTTAAAAAATTGCGCAGTGTGTGCTGATCCTGAACAATAAATAGTCTGCATTTATTGAGCTTTATTATATATGTGCAGGAGTATTTTTCCTGGTAATATAAAGATATACGTAAAAAATGATGCTGTAGCAGCTCTTGCTAGTGGGACAATGGGGAAACTACATGGCTGTGTTTTGATAGCTGGTACTGGGTGCATTGCTTATGGATTTGCTGAAGATGGAAGAGAAGCTCGTGCTGCGGGTGCAGGACCTATATTAGGTGACTGGGGCAGGTAAATTCAGTATGTAAGTTTAATTTGGGTTAGATAATACTTTATCTATTGGTCCTGGTCTGATGAGCCATGAAGTGTTTCATCATATTTTTCAGTAATATACTGATGCGTTAGATCATGTTTATGTAATCTACTCAACAGGTTAGCCCTTAATGGAGTTGTTCTAGTCAGTAGCCGGGATCTGTTTCAGGTCCTTGATAACCTATCTATCAATTGCCAATTTATGTAAACACGCAAATCCCCCCATATATTAATACAGAATGCGCTGAGCCTACGTGGCTGCTTCTGGTGCTTCGGAATCCTATGTGGCAAAATTACATGCTTCGTTATTAGGCTTGGGTAAATTTTAATTTAATTCCAAACCAAAAATAATTAGGTTCGGATTACCATAAATATGTTGATTATTTATGGTCATGTTACATGTATTAATTGTATTTTAATATCATTCCTTATTATAACTATTGAATTGTATATATATTTTAAAAGTTAATAACTTTTGTATTTTTTATCAGTTTTACATATGTAATATATCAAATTAATCTTCTTTTGATAAGCTTCGATTTAACATCCATATTATATGTATAAAAAAAATAATTTATATTTATCTTTATAACAATAATAAAATTATTTTTAATATTAATTAGAAAAATAAAATTATTTATCAACTAATATATTTATATTTCAAGTAGTTATATGATATAAGTTATAAAAACTAATATAATATAACACATGTAAGTTATAAGTAACACATATCATTCTAAAATATATAGTAATATATTTTTTTTTTGTAAAAAAATAAACTAAATTTAATATAATTTTCTCATTAATTTTAAAATTTAAGAATAATTTTTTAACAAGCACCCGTGTAATACACGGGTATTGTACTAGTATATTTTAACGTTAACAATCCACAAATGAGGGAAACACTCAAAAAGGCTTCAATGTAATTATTTTGAGTTTTTTGCATCTGTTATATCTGGATTGCCTTGGTGTTAGCATATATAATGGAAATTAATGAATCCAGTTAGAAATAACTTTGAAGATCTTTTGCCAGAAACTTTTCGATGAACTTTTCAGACTTCAGAGTGAACATTACAAAAGCTAGGTTATAGAGTTTTACGATGTACGCGCTTCATTTTTCATTTCGGGGGTGATTGTTTATTAATTTAACTAAAAAAAAACCCAATCAAAACTCAAATTTAACTCAACCCCACCATTCTCAATATTATAAATATAATTAAATAATATCAACCAATCATTCTTACACATCACATCAACTTTAATTCTTTATTTATCCACTCGCACAATTTTACCTAACTATTACTTCCAATCATTTTTCTCCTAGTTTACATCAAATCAACTTTAATCATTTTATTTAAAAATTATTTTAATATATCCACTAACAACTAACCGTACCACCTTTTTTAAAAATTAGCTATAGTTAAAAAACAAACCAAATAAAAATTAGTTGAATCCATAACAATCACCCCCTTCATATTTATCTATTCATTTCTTATTTATAAAGTAGTCTGTGATGAAAGGTAATATGTAGAATACATCTTACGGTTAGTGTATGGTTCTAAATAGTATATTTGTATCGTCACCAGTTAGATCGATATCCTGTTGCTGTTTTCAGTGGTTACGGAATCGCTTCTCAGGCACTGACAGCAGTGGTGAAGGCTCATGATGGACGTGGCCCGAAAACGATGCTTACAAATTGTTTGTTGAAATCGCTTGATCTTTCCTCACCAGATGAGATCATAGGGTATCTTCCTTTTGACTTTATTTCCTCATCATACTTTCCATGCTTGTTTTCTGGGTTCTAACTTCTACATATTCTGTAAATATATGCCGAAGTACCTACTTATATTAAGCATCCCCATTTGGTTTAACGTGAATTTGAGTTAGGGGTCGTTACTTTACATATCGTCATGGAAACTACTTAGATGGGTGATAAATGACAGTTATTTTAGTTATTCAGGGTGTGCTTGGATACAAATATATCCGCAACACGAATTTTTTTTGTTAACCATGGTTAATTTTGAAAAAGGTAGTATTGTTAGTTGTTAGTGGAATTTTGAGTTTTTATTAAAATAATATTTAAAATGAAATAATTAAAGTTGATTTGATGTAAAAGTAGGAGGGAGATGATGTGAAGTGACTATTAGTTAAAATTATGTGAGTGGATGAATAGTGAACTAAAGTAAATGTGATGTGTAAGAATGATTGATCAATATTATTTATTTATATTGATAATATTGAGGATAGTGGAGTTGGGTTAAAAATGAGTTGGATTTTGAGTATAGATTGAGTATGATTGAATTATTTTATATACAAACACACCCTTTACTTGTCATCTCCAATCTTTCTCCTGCAATTATCAAACTTATTAGCAGAATATCATTTGCAACGAAGTTCCATGATTCTTTTTGGCAAAATATGTTCATTTAATTTTTTCTTTTCTTTTTTCCTTTTTGTACGAGAGTTTACGCACAAGGGACTGAAGTAACTAACTTCGTGGGAGTTACGCTTAACAAAAGTAGTTTTCAGCATCTTTTTCTTCATTTTATTGCTTATTGGAATTTAGGTGGACCTATGCAGATTCATCTTGGGCTAGAATAGCAGCACTAGTCCCTCTCGTGGTATCTTGTGCAGAAGATGGCGATCAAGTTGCACACGAGATATTGATTAATGCTGTCCAAGAATTGGCTCTTAGTGTTAAGGCTGTCGTTCAACGACTATGTTTGGCTGGGGAAGGTGTGACCTCGATTTTCTTAAAATTTGCTTCAAGTAAAAGCTAAAAGTTGTCCTAGAGAGCCTAGTATTTTATCCCCCCTACTGCCAGTGAGTGGTGACAACTAAATTATGTTGATCTATTGCAGATGGAAGTGATTCTTTTCCAGTTGTCTTAGTTGGTGGTGTCCTTGAAGCTAACAAGAGATGGGACATTGGGAAAGAAGTTACTGACACAATTTTGAAGGCCTTCCCGGGTGCATTTCCCATTAGACCACAGGTTTTTTTTTATGATTGTACACATTTATTTATGAAATTGTTCCAATTTTGTCTGGTTAGTCAAGATTTATGTTGTTGATATGTGAATTGAAACCAAAAATAAGTTTCATCGCATTTCACTTCTTTCTTTACGGTATCGCTAATACAATTAAAAAAAACAAAAATCATCATCCATTTTATATATTTTCCAACAGAAAAAATACTGTTCACCCGTTTTCATATTTCTTGCTACCAATCACTATAAATCGATGTCTTATTATTTGTATAGCGCATCAACTTTAATCATTAGATTAAGTTGAACTCAAGGAGACGGAGATGGTTGGAACAAAATAGTTTTCTTTAAAGGTCTATTTTTTTCAGGGCTCAAAATTATCTGTCCTTTTTTTTTTTTCTCACAACAACGACATTTCTCACGTTTTCAACTCTATTTTTCGGACGAGACAAAAGTTTTCAGAAAAAAAATAAAATAAAAATCATATCCAAGTTCCAATCACAAGCTAAATAGATTGTTAACTGTGTCGCCTTTTTAGGTGGAACCTGCAATTGGGGCTGCATTGTTCGCATGGACCAGCTTGATGAAAGAAATGGAAGCAAATGGCCACAGATGACATTAAATATCCAGAAAATTTGCTGAATGTGTTGATTAGTTTTCAATGACACGAATGGGTGTGCTCTGTATTATTTGCAGTTTCCTAATTGTGTAATATTTCCGTCTTGCAGAAATTATTACTGGACCGAGTTCCAGCTTATTACGCTAAGGTAAATTGTAACTATAAATGTCGTTGGGAATCTCCATTTATAATTACTGAACATTTAATGCTTTAAAAAAAAAAAACTTTTAGTTGGACATTCAGTTTGAGTGGGACCATTTGGCCCCAAAACTAGGCTGACTGCACCAACCGATTCTTTCGATGAACCGGTTTATAGGGAGCAAACCTGTAAGTCGGTTTATTTGGCTCCCTATAGCTATAGCTCAGCATTTGCCTTTTTTCGGACAAAAGCTACAGTGCATAAATGACATCCATATTATCTTGAGAGGGAGATGCTAATGTCTCGTTGCGAAACTATTTTGTCGGGGTTTGTAACCGTTAGATCAGTTATCCCCAACAGTTACATGATAATTTAACAGTTACAAATCTCGATAAAATGGTTCTGTAACGGCAGCGTAGCATTTCTCATTTTGAGAGAGTATTCAAGGACATTAATAGCACTTTTAATGCCGTATAAGGCTGTAGTACCAAGGAGTAGTTTTTTTTTGGCACTCTTGTGTACCCAAACCAAGTATTTATTGCTAATTACTCACCTGCCGGCTGTCAATTGCCTTCCTAATTTCTTCCTGGACTAGGTTAGATGAATTTCATACATGTTACATAAATCTTGGCGTATGAATCGATCGACTCGACCCGTCATATTTTCTTTTAACATTAAATACATAAGTATATTGTGAAATACATAATATATTTTGTTTATTTTTCTTTTCAAGATTATGTATTTGTATACAAAAGTACGCGTATTTATTGAAAAATATGTTTGCTTAACTAATAGACCTAATAATAGTGTCCTACCCCATCTTAAAATAAATTATTTTGGTAATATTTTTATCACATTATTCAATATGATAGGGGCAGTACTTTATTATATTCTTCATTAATTTCATCTGATATTCTAATACATACATGCATGATGTCACATAAATGGTGTATAAGTTGTCTAATTAAGCTGTAATTCATTTTTATAAAAAGTTATAGTTAGTATTATGAAATGCCATACTTTATTATTTGATTCCGAATTTTTAATTTGGTTCTCGACATGGCTACAACTTAATCTCAATCGTTGAATCTTATAGCTGTTGCACGATCAACAGTCAAGGTGAATCTTGACTGACTTGGAACTAGCCGGTCTACAACATGTCGCGAACTAGTGGGTCCGAATTGGGGTGGAACCATAACGAGTGGGTTCTTGATCCGGAACCTCTACACCCTCAAGTTTTATGGTACACAATTTCATGAACCATCGACCCCAAGTTGGGCCCATAGCCATACCACGCATAGTTTTTTGACCCGGACTGGCCTGACGGGTCGACTCGGAACTCGGTCGACCCAGAGTCGGAATCGGTCCGGGTGGGCTATTTGGA
The DNA here is from genome assembly GCA_902706635.1 of Striga hermonthica. NCBI lineage: Eukaryota > Viridiplantae > Streptophyta > Magnoliopsida > Lamiales > Orobanchaceae > Striga > Striga hermonthica. The sequence continues at coordinate 16,162,584 of CACSLK010024540.1, read as the reverse complement.
CCGGGCAACAAAAGACCCGGTCAACTCGGTTGACCTAGCCCATATATATTTTTTAATTTTTTTTTTTATTTTTTTTTATATGACAAATATTATCACGAGATACATATTATTAACACTTTAATGTACAAACACAAAACATTTAATTTTGTTATTTTTATGTATATTTATATGACAAAAATACTCTATATATAATTTTAAAAATTTTAAAATTAATTATCCCGTTCAGTAATTGACCCGGTGACCCGATGGCTGAATCGGTGACCCGATGAACTTGAGACCTGCCCGAGTCGATTACCGGGCCGGGTTTAGAAACTATGATGCCACGTCTACTGATTTCAAATGAACAAGCTAGCACTGTCAAACGGGCCGGTCCGG
>CACSLK010024540.1:16108364-16123092 GCA_902706635.1 Striga hermonthica | reverse complement strand
AAAAAAAAAAATGTTTGAAGTACTAAGCTAAATGGAGTATATTTACTCATGGATTTTTTCATTTATTAGCCTTTTGAGAATTCTAAACAGAATCTTTTAATTTCTTAGCATGAAGCTATGCAAATTTGAGTATCTATTCTTATTCAGTTTCCCCTTTCCATGTTTTTGCACGTACATTAGCTGCCTCTGTTAAAAAAAAATTGCATAGATTAGCAGAGTCTGATATGTTGACAAGTATGAACAATGCTTGCAGCATGTTTAATAGTTTAGTATTTTGTATCTTCATGTTAGATGTCGCGAAAAACAGAGAAAAGAAGCATCCCGTCTCCAGACTGTAAACCGAAAGCTGACTGCCATGAATAAGCTGCTGATGGAAGAAAATGATCGCCTTCAAAAACAGGTCTCACAGTTGGTTTACGAAAACGGTTACATGCGCCAGCAACTCCACACTGTAAGGCTCTTATTTGTGTATTATTTTCTTTTTTCTTTTGTGTGTTAATTTTACTTTTCTTAATATTTTTCTCTTAAAATTTTAATCTTTTCTATTGAAATGTAGGTAAGCACGACCACTACCGATACGAGTTGTGACTCAGTGGTAATGAGTGGTCAGCAACAACAAAAGAACCCAACTCCTCAGCATCCTCAGAGGGATGCAAACAGCCCAGCTGGGTAATTTTTTGTTTTTATTTGTAATATTTTGCTTGTCTGAAAATTATATAATAAATAATTAAATACCTGCTTGTTTTATCTGTTTTCATATTTTCTAACCTTTTTTTTTGGCTGGTGGGGTTAAATTTTAGTCTTCTCGCGATAGCTGAGGAGACCCTGGCAGAGTTCCTTGGAAAGGCTACTGGAACTGCTGTCGACTGGGTCCAGATGATTGGGATGAAGGTACTCATAGTTTTTGAAGTGAATTTCGAGGTTATAACGGATAGTTTATGAATTATGACTGAAAACTAGCTTATATGCTAAAAGTATTTGATAAAATTAGTTGAAATAAAAATTTCAATGGGCTTATTTGAAAAGCTACGCAAAGAAGAAGAAGCTTATGAGATAAGCTCGATCTTTTTTAAAAAAGTTTGTTCGATTAAGCCAAATTTATTTGAATACAGAAAACTTATAAGCTAATTAAATAGGCTATAAGCTAGCTTATATGCTTACCAAACCCAGCCTAAGACTAACTAAATCAGTTCCTTATTTTTGTCCTTTGATTTTGTTTTTATTTTGATTATTTTATTTTCCTTGATTTGGACTTTATATTTGTGTGCAGCCTGGTCCGGATTCTATTGGCATCGTTGCTGTTTCCCGCAATTGTAGTGGGGTAGCGGCTCGAGCCTGTGGCCTTGTGAGTCTCGAACCCACAAAGGTAACTATTATCAAACTTCTTTTTTTTTTTTTTTTTTTGTTTTTACTTTTTACTTCATAGCAATGTTTGTTAAAATACTTCGAAAGGTGAGAATTTTTTTAATCTTGATAATTTTTTTTTTCCTTTTCAGGTTGCTGAAATTCTCAAAGATCGTCTTTCCTGGTTTCGTGACTGCCGTTGCCATGACGTAGCGAGTGCAATCCCCACCGGGAATGGAGGGACTATCGAGCTTGTTTATATGCAGGTATTTTTTTTATTATTATTTTATTTTATTTTATTTTTTTTTACAAAAATGGTTGGTTTACTGTAATTTTCCAATGGTTATTTGCAACTGTTTATGAGCTTAAATTTTTGCCTGATAAACTCTGCAGGTATATGCACCAACAACACTGGCATCTGCTCGAGACTTTTGGACATTGAGATATATCACAAGTCTTGATGATGGCAGTCTAGTGGTATAACTATAAATCCCCCCAACACTGGCTTCAATTGTTTCTAGTATTGATAGATAACTAGTTACCTAAAAGGGTCATTGTTGTAAACAAGCTTATGCTATATTCTTATTGACTCGAACTATTTTCTGCAGATTTGCGAGAGGTCATTAACTTCCTCCACGGGCGGGCCCACGGGGCCAGCTGTTACTTGCTTTATGAGAGCCGAAATGCTGCCGAGTGGTTTCCTCATACGCCCTTGTGATGGTGGTGGATCCATTATCCACATTGTCGATCACATAGATTTTGATGTAAGAAAGTTTTCGAGTTGAATTTTGGGTCATTTACTTTCTATTTGTAACTCACATTTTTTTCTTTTTGTGTTTCTTCGCAGTCTTGCAGTGTTCCAGAAGTTTTAAGGCCTCTGTATGAATCTTCCAAAATCCTTGCGCAGAAGATGACAATGGCTGTAAGAGCTTACCTTGTTCTCGTTACAGTGTGCTTCATTTTCCCTTTTTTTTCTTTCAAGAAAAATAAAAAATTCTCTTTGCGAATTCATGATTCTCTTTGCTTAGGCTTTGCGCCACATAAGACAAATTGCTCAAGAAGTCAGTGGTGAGATTCAGTACAGCGGGGGTCGCCAGCCAGCTGTCCTTCGGGCACTAAGTCAAAGACTCTGCAGGTGGAAAAATACTTTCTTGAAATGCATCTTATACAAATTCAATTAAACAAATGCTTATTGTAGAATTAAATATCATTTTAGCAATCTTTCTTATATTTACTCATTTTTTCAGAGGTTTTCACGATGCTGTTAATGGATTTGTCGATGACGGTTGGTCAATAATGGACAGTGATGGAGTTGAGGATGTGACCATTGCCATTAACTCTTCCCCGAGCAAATTTCTCGGCTCACAATATAATAATTTGTCTATGCTCCCAACTTTCGGTGGAGTTTTATGCGCACGAGCATCAATGCTTCTTCAGGTTTTTCACTTGACATGAAGTTTTTTAGCCTATATTAATTATTTTACATGCTATATTTTTTAAAAAAAAAAATTGAGAAATTGTTTTTTGCAGAACGTGCCCCCGGCTTTACTCGTTCGTTTTTTGAGGGAGCACCGTTCTGAATGGGCCGATTATGGGGTTGATGTGTACTCAGCTGCCTCTCTTAAAGCTAGTCCTTATGCTGTTCCTTGTACTAAACCCGGAGGATTCCCGAGCAGCCAGGTCATACTACCCCTTGCGCAAACTGTCGAGCATGAAGAGGTGAACTTTCTGCTTTCTTAGTAGTACTAAGGCCTATAAACGAGCCGATCCGAGCTCGTGCTTAGAGTGCTCGAGCTCGTTTAATAAGCGAGCCTGGAATCAAGCTCAAGCTCGGCTTGTTTATGATGAGTTCGAGCCTTAACAAGCCGATCTCGAGCTTTAACGAGCCGAACTATAGAAAATTATATCAAAATTCTCTTTTCCAGATGAGCTCCAAACTAGCTTTAAATGAGCTCGAGCTCGGCTCATTTATCAAACGAGTCAAGCCGAGATCGAGCCTTAACAAGTCGAGCCGAGTCAGATTTGTTTAAACAGCACTAGTAGTACTACACAATTCTTTGTAGATATGATTGTTTTAGCTTTTAAGTATCGAGTTATTTATTTAAACTTTTTATGCATTTTTTTTTAAATGTAGTTCTTGGAGGTTGTTCGTTTGGAGGGCCATGCATTCTCCCCGGAAGACATTGCTATGTCGAGAGATATGTACTTATTGCAGGTTTGGTCCACAAGAAAAAAAGATTCATTATTGTATTTGTATTTTTATTTTGATTCCTTTTTGTGTGCTTATCTGTGTTTTTATTTATTAATTTTTTTAATTTTTTTTGGTGGCATTTGACTCGTTGATTTGTAAAATGCAGTTATGCAGTGGGATCGATGAAACAAATTCCAGTGCATGTGCTCAGCTCGTTTTCGCACCGATTGATGAATCCTTTGGTGATGATGCCCCTTTGTTGCCGTCTGGTTTTCGTGTTATTCCATTGGAACCTAAATCAGTTCGGTTACATCTCTTTAATGTTAATTTGCAATGTACCGATAGAATGCTTGCATATTAGGAAAAAAATTCAATTTTTTTGTCCTCACTTTATATTATGTTGCTTAAAATCGAGTTAATCCCTTCTTTAAAATATTAATTTATATTGGATTTGAAACTTTATTTATAATTTTAAAATTTGTAATGCAGGAAATTCCCACAACCAGCCGAACATTGGACTTGGCATCTTCCCTCGATTTAGGGCACAGTGGAGCTCGCCCACCTGGCGAACCCGATTCGACCAATCAGAATATTAGGTCCGTTTTGACTATTGCATTTCAGTTCACTTTTGAGAATCATTACCGGGATAGTGTGGCAGCTATGGCCCGTCAGTATGTACGGAGCATTGTGGGCTCGGTCCAAAGAGTAGCCATGGCCATAGCTCCATCTCCATTGGGCTCCAATTTGGTACCAAAGCCCGTTCCCGGTTCGCCTGAGGCAGTCACATTGTCACGTTGGATTTGTAGGAGCTATAGGTATGTATTTCTTCCGTCATTTTCCGAATATTAACAAAATTTTGCAAACGTCTTTTTAGCTAAATAAAGGAAAAATTTGGAGATTTAGTCTTGTAAATGATACACTTCTACCTAATATACTTTCTGGTGGTTGCCTTGATTTTACAAAATACCCTATAACATATAACTACAAAAAAAAAGTCGGTTAAATTTGACCGACTGTTGAGTTGGATATGTTAGTCGGCTGTCACATGTATGGAAAAAAAATTAATATCCACGCCAGCAACCGGTCACATGGATTGGGTTTTGTCGGTAGTGGTTCTTTTGGGTGTTTTGTAAAGTCAACGCGATTAGCACACTATTTCTCATTTAGGTGTTAGTTATAGGACCAAATCTCAAATTTTTTCCTACTAAATAAACTTGGCATTTTGTGTAATAATCTCCCTTTTTTTTTCATTTTTTCTATTTCGACAGCATGCACACTGGAGCCGAGCTCTTTCAAGCTAATTCACCGGAAGGCGACGATGTTTTGAAACAACTTTGGCAACACTCGGATGCTATCATGTGCTGCTCAGTCAAAATGAATGTTAGTCATTATTTAAATTTTTACATTATATAATCCATTATTCATGTCAATTTTGATCATTGTTAGGCATTATTCATTTGTCAAATATATATCTTACTTGGCTATTTTTTTTTTTCCTTACAAACCAGGCATCAGCTGTATTTACATTCGCAAACCAAGCTGGCCTTGACATGCTCGAAACAACCCTGGTGGCCTTGCAAGACATAATGCTCGAGAAAATACTCGATGAAGCCGGCCGGAAAATTCTCCTCTCAGAGTTCTCGAAAATCATGCAACAGGTTTGTAATTTAGTCGAACAAATTTTGCGCTTTTTCTTACCGTCTTCACTGAATTTTTTTTTTCTTCGTTTATGTGCAGGGTTTTGCTTATCTGCCAGCAGGAGTGTGTGTTTCCAGCATGGGGCGACCCGTGTCGTACGAGCAAGCCATAGCATGGAAGGTTCTAGATGATGAGGAAACCAATCATTGCTTGGCTTTCATGTTCATGAACTGGTCTTTTGTGTAAAGTAAATAGAATCGACTCGTTTCTAATTTATTCGTAACGTTGTACCGTTTTGTTTTGGAAGAAAAGCGAAAGAAGAAAAATCGCGTCGTGACGATTTTGAGGGTGATGATTTAACTTATGAGATGCTTACTATATATGATGTATGAAGTCACGGTGTTCTTGTTTGTTGTTTCATGCTTGTGTTTTTAGTTGCTTTTCACTTAGTTGTGAAGGGGTTTTATTCATCTGTCCATGTTCATGCCTTCCCACAAGAGCATATCCTTAGAATCATTAATTTAAGAACAAAAATGAAATAAGAATGTGATATGTGATAGAATAAAGTCGGATTTTTATACATACACAAGATTTTCAAAAAATTGTAAAAGTACATAGACGATCAACTTATAATTGAATTAATACCTAATAAATTGCTTCTATTTGTTGACAAAACAGAAAATTTCGTTACCTTAATTAATCCACTCGCATATAATCACGTTAAGATGGGATTAAAAAAAAAACAGAAAGTGTATTTCAACAAACAATCCGTATTATAAGCTTTCAGCTATTTACCAAACACTTATTTAAAAACCGCTAATGCAATCCGCTAGTCAAATCAGCTAATATAATCCGCTATCCGCTAATACAATCCGCTATCCGCTATCGCCAAACAAGGCCTTGTTTGTTCATATCTAAGGGAAAAAATAGTTGATATTTGAAAATTCGAACATATGAGAAAACACAGAGAAAAAAAAATATATACAACATACACGATATCACAAACAAATTAGTCACAGATGATATTATACTAAGATAAAGAGAAACATAACATATATAAACATAAACATAAACACAAAATCAGACGAAAAATATACATAACATAAACAGAACATATATATAACATATACACAACATACACAATACACAACATACACAGTACATACGCACAACATATACACTACATATACAGTACATGTACAACCCTATTTTTTGGGTATTTGCGTGAAAACTTTTTATTTTTGTCGTTGGGGTCCTACAGAAAATGGCTTGAATCAGATGTGGAATCGGCATTTTCATGTCGTTTTTTTTTTCTGGGTGATATTCGGGTGTCCTTCGATTTCATTTTTTTTTTGTCGAAGTGCAACTTTTTTCGAACCAATCTAGATTTTCGCGGAGGTCAGAATCTTGCACGAGCTCTTGACTTTGGTGATCTTTTCCGATCTGACGAGCCTCTTCAATTGGACGGACAAGATTTCTAAAAGTCTGTTGGGAGCGATTTCACATCGTTAGTCCACGAGCCTCTTCAAATCGCCGATCTGACGAGCCTTTTCAAGCTTCCGATCTGATGAGCCTTTTCAACCCATTGTCTTCCACCGATTAGAAAAAAAAAATAAAAAAAAAATCCACATATAGAGAGAGAAAAAAAAAACGTAGAGAGGGAGAGAGAAGAAGGAGAAAAAGAGAGAAAGTGCCGTAGAAAAATCCGCCAACAAAGATATAAGTCTACACTTAATTATATTGTTTATTAATTGCATATTTAAATTAATTAATTTTTATAAGAATAGAGCTACTTGTACAATTATTTTGTACAACATGATGTGTCATCATGTAGATAAGTGAGATTCAAAACAAATTTTGCAATTAATTTTGCAATTAATTTTAGAATCAGGTAATTTTGCAATAACAAATTATTTATCTTGTATAGGGTGTAGTTATCTCTAAAATAAATATGTATTTTTATTAATGAATTATGGTAAATTAATTCGTCTAATATTAGATTGTATTATAGTTAGAGATGTGTAATTTGAACCGAACAAATTGGTAAATGAGGCATTCTCTTGTCTATATAATAGACTTGTGTTCGAACAACTAACTCATGAGTTAATTTATTAATCGAATTGATAAGAGCTTGTTCTTGAATAAACCCGTTTAAACGTTTTTTTACAATAGGTTTCAAAGACAACTAGCCGATAATGTACATCAACTCACAAACCGTGTTTGCGAATAATTCATTTTACAACTCTTAGCTTGTTAAATGAGTCGAGTTGAAGTTTTACTTAGTTCAACCTTTGGCTCATTTATTCAACCAAGCCGTGTCTGCTTCTTTATTTTATGTTCAAATTCAAAGGGAAAATTTTAATAGGCGTGACACAAAAGTCAAAAGCATGGGAGCATTAGCCTATGGCGGGACAAAGTGAACCAAACCAACTCTCGTTTATGTTGTGTGAGAAAGTGTATTGTGTTGTATTGTAAGTAGTATTAGGTTGCACCGAATTCACAAATTTAAGGGCACAATTAGATATAAATAAGACTAATTTTGATTAGATTTAAATAGTTCAAGTGAGTTGATTTGAAATAAAAATGATTGAGGGGATGATCGATTGTAATTTGAGTTTGTATTTTAAGTAATATTTAAAATAATTATTAAAGTTGATTTGACGTTATTATTAGTGATAAGTTGAGATGAGCGGTAGTTATTAATATGTGAGTAAATAAATAAAATAAAAGAACATATTAGAATAAATAGTAACATTTGTGAATTTAAATTCCAAAACTACCCCTACCATATTACACAACTCAGAAAGAGTGAAACGTGACTCTGAAGTCAAAGGCCATACATTGGGCCAATATGCCCGAGTTCTTATGGGTTCAATATTAATCAAAATTTGCAATTTGCAATTATGCAGTGAGTGTTGGCCCAGTTACCATTTATTATTATTAGGCTGAACTGCAAAGGCCCATTCAATTAGGACAAACTAAAAGTCCATATTTCGCTTAAAGGCGTATTACAGTATTACTACCCGTATGAAGTTATTAAACGAATTGAACACGAACACAAAAGGTGGTCAAACGGGCCCAACCTAGTTGGTTGACGATTCATAAAATTCCAACGAGTTTATTGATGAAATTATCTGATAAGTTGACTTATAAAAATTTCAACGAGTTTAGTCGAAAAACTATCGAAAAAACTTGTGAGATAACCTCGAGTTTTTTTTTAAAAAAAAAAATCGTCTTACCACATGAAGCTTATTTGAATACAAGAAACTAATAAACTAATAAAAAAAAACTATATGTTAGATTATTTATTTATCAAACATAGCACTCGTAATTGGTTTACAAAGAATAAGAGGAAAGAACAATTTTAATTAAAAAAAAAAATTGGCCAATTAAACAACATACTTGTAATTTTCTAGTAAAACATTAATATTGGGATTTAGTTGTATTCTAATTGTATGACAAATTGATAAACGTAAAGTTGTTTTTTTGAGCAAATTGGTTTTTTGACTCGATCTTTAAATGAAACAAGTCGCTTGTGAGTTTGATTCAATTCCTTCGACCCGTTTGATAAACAAGTCAAACTCAAACTCAAACTCTTTCAAAGCATATTATTTAGATGATCCAAGTAAAATAACTTTTACTTATACAACTCACCTCATAAAAGACTCGAATTCGATTTGAAACTCAGCTCGATAATAGTGATAAACGAGTCAACTCCAGTTGAGCATAACCGGTTCTTCATTGAGGGCTTGAATTGGTACTCCAACTTGACTCGACTCCTTTCCACGAATAATAGGGTAGTCCATTGTCACCAGCCCACTACTCCCCAGGCCCAGAAATATAAAAATATCAGAAACCCTAAAGTTAGCCCAAAACCCTTCATACCCGCCGCCGCACCATGAAAATCTCAACGAGCATTTTCAGAATTTCCCCTTTAAAACAGCTAACCCTAATTCAATCTATATTCACATCACATCCCCTGTTTCGTTTTTCCCCTAACGGCGGATCTCTCCTTTTCTCCGGCGAACTACGCCGCTGCAAGTTCCTGAATCATTTCTTATCTCTCTAATTTGCATCGGTCGATGCTTTTGAAAAAAAAAGAAAAATAACCGATGAGGAAGAATTCCCAGAGTATAGGAAGTGCCGTATGACACTCAAACACAGCGTTTTCGTCCCCGATTTTCACCTCTCCCATCCGCCGGCGTCCATGGTTTTTGTCTATGTGGCGAAATCTTGTCCGCCGGTCGGGACCGCGTGGATTTCGGCGGCGGCTGTGTGCGTGATTTGGAACGGGTCTCTGAGGTTTCGATTCGATTTTCTCTTAGAATGTTTTGGATTTTTCCTACTGTTTATTATCCTCCATTTCCGGTTCAATGCCACGTCGCCGGTAGCCTTTCCGGCGATGACCGGCGGTGTCATGATTGGACCAAAATCGATTTTTTGTTTCGCATCTTGATAGGAACCTGTGGACTGATTTTTTTCTCTTCATCCACGGAGCCGTTTTGTGCGATTACAATTTTATTCTAAAATATATTATTTTAGTGTTTATAAGGCCTATGATGATGATTTTGTTTTTGTTTATACGCAACTGGAATTACCGGCTGAACATACATTTTGATGTTAGATCGACTATCTGAGGCCTTTTTTTGGTGAAAGATGATACACATTTTTATTTTTTTATTTAATAAACTCACAATTTTATTTAGTTTTTACATATTAATTTAATTAAGATATATTGATAGTGATGAATGTTAATGTTTTGTTGCGCAAATTTTACATCATGATCTAAAAAAATTTGTTGCTCAAATATTATACACTAAGATTTCATGTACAAGAAGACCAAACTTTAGATTTCATCTAGAAGAGTGAGTTTCAATGAGTGTGTCAATAATTTTTAAGATTCAACCAAATTTTACAATTAACTAGTAATTAGTAATATATAGTTTTTGTTGTAGAACTATCAATTTATTTTATCTAAACTATATAATCCATTATTAATAGAACATTTTAATTGAGGTAGCTATGATAAATATTAAATACATGGTAGTTCACTTGTTAATTAAAAATATGAGATAAGTTGAAATTATTGAATTATTAATTTGTTATTAAAAATATGTCAAAGTAAAGTATTTTATGGGGTCTTATTTTAACAATTAAATAATTTTGTTTTTTACATATAATTTTATTTTTTTTTACAAAAAAATATTATTTAATTCATACCATTTTATTAAATTAAATGTTTAGTAATACAAGTGCAACAAAATTATCTGTTTTACTTTTCTACGTGACATGAAAATAAAATATATGATCAAACAAGTCTAGCTATAGCCATGACATCATCTGCTTCACTTTTCTACTTGACATAGAAAATAAAATATATGATCAAACAAGTCTATCTACCATGACAGCCAAGCCAAGCATGCAAGAACAGAAAGTTATGGACATGACAGCCAAGCATGCAAGAAACGGAAAGTTTTGGGACATGGAAAATAGGCATAGCACGAATTCTAGTTAGACATCACTTTTTCTCTACTCAAGCTAAACTGTCAAGATGGTGAATTTCGATGGACTATTGACGATATGATGTGCGTGAAGTTGAGTCCGAGTTGGAAGACATTGGTATGAATTTTTTGCTAATGGATTTAGTAGTTATCTATTAGCATGTCGGGTCGTCAATAGTCCATTCGAAATTCACCATTTTGGCAGTTTGACTGAAGAATAGAAGGGTTTGGTCCTATTTTCGAGACTGCACAAGGAACATCAATATATCTTGAGGATGAGTTGTGGGCTATCAAATGGGGGTTGTCCCTGGCAAAGGAGCAAGGTTGTCATTCCTTCTCACTGCTTCCTCAACTCAAGAGGATTCTCTTGTCTTTGGATGCACTGAATTCAGAAATAGCATATATCAAAAACCTTATTAATGATTGTAGTGTTTGTATTGGAACAATATTTTAGTACTTTGTATTGTTTGATAGGCATGGTGCCTTTTAGGAGTAGGTTTATCCTTCCTCGTGCTGCTAGTGTCATTGGGGCATTGAAGTTGTGATCATTTGATTACCGTGTATTGGATTGTTTGAGTTTTAATCTTATGTTTAAGGTTGATGTTGGAAAAAAAAAAAAATTCCAAATAAGATGAACAACTTGTGCTTGTTGAACTAACTTGTATATTTGGCGTCTTAATAGAGCTGTTAAATGAATCAGAACATGGTTTGATTTGGCTCGTGAAAATTCAAACTCGACTTTTTTGTTTACTCAACATGTAAATCGCGAACAACTAATCCACCTCGCTTATAAAACGAACTAAACCAAGCTTGTTCTAATGTCAAATTTGTTTATCTTTAATGAGTTTCAAATAAAATAATCGAGTCAAATTTGTTCGCAAACAGACATCTCATGTTAACAAATGACTTGTTTTTAAGTTTATTAATCGAGCTTTCACGAATTGAACTCGAGTCAAGCTTTTTGACTCATTTATAAATGGGCATACATCAAGCGAGAGCTACTCAGCTCGGCTCGAATAACACCATTGCACCTCATCAGTGTAATTTAATCTTTAAGGAAATCGAGATAACTATCAAAAGAACAATAAGACATTAGTTAGGTTGACCTACCGTTATTCATTCATACTTTTTCAATAGATATACATATTTTTGAACTAAAATGTCATTGTATAAATATAAAAACCATCATAAATAAAAATATATGTGACTCCATCTAACAGTGACTGAGTCGCACAAGAGTTTGAGTAAAGAATCGGTACTTAATAACATTCAGAGTTTGAGTAAAGAATCGGTACTTAATAACATTCATGTTATACTTGGCCCAAAGCCATTCTTAGTAAGAATGACCCTTTGCACAAAATTTCTCACATAGAAGAACATAACCAGAACAAGATTAGAGCATCATCATTTTGTTAAGGGGTACACAGCATCATTAAATTCGAATTCACCAAGTATCAGTGAAGTTGAAAATAAACAACATTGCTCATAACTTATGACTAAGACGAGAAGATTCAAGAAGATAACCTTCAAAATTACCCAGAATAAGATACTCAAAAGAAGCCAGGGACTTCTCCCGGCAAAGGAGCCAACTCGTTGTTGTTGAACCTCTCCTCATCATAAAAGCAAGCACGGACAATCCTTCCTCCGAAAAAGCGGCCTTCGAGTTCTATCAGAGCTTTAGTTGCTTGTTCTGCTCTCTCGAACTGAATGAATATTCTTACAGCTTCGTCGTGTGGGAAGTTAGGTTCAGTAATCTCAAATATCAAGACACGAGTCACTGTACCAAATTTAGTACACTCCTCTGCTACTTCACCTTCTAAATCATCATCCACCTCACCAGGACCGACCTTCACAAAGACACGCATATTACTACATAAATAAAAAATCATAGGCATCCTTTATCATGATAAAAAAAAAAATAAATAACAAAATAACTGGGGAGGATAAAACAACAAACAATGACTATTCACTGTCTTGTATCAAAAACAAACATGAAAGAAGTTCTGCATATACCGTATGTGTTTTACTAAACATTTGATATATAGGTGGAAAGGCAATAACTTTGAAATATTCCAGAAATTTCATGCATTCCAATATCAAGTGAGTCAATTGGAATCAATGAGCAGCATGATGGATAATAGTTATTGCTCCCCAACATATACTTGTTAGATCATCAAATGGCTACTGATGAACAGAAAATAAAAGAAGAATGACCAGTGTGCTTACGGAAATTTCCATTAAACAAAATAATTTGAAACTTGATATTGATCATGCAAGCGTGGATTGCACGTCATTGACAGGACCTCTACATAGAATGGAAAGCTTAGAGGAAAAAAAAAATAACACTGAAGCACATGGCCTTTTTTTCTCTCTGAATTTGTTTCCTCAAGTTCAAAGCGGAACACCAGTCAGAGTAAGGTTCTATATTCTAAGATTTAAGACTACATTTTCCGTTGTCTTTCTCCAGATGGATTGAAACATAATCCATAAAGTTTTTCAAAGGTTAAATGTAAAAACAAGCTTGCTTTTTTTGTATGCATAATCATTTAACTCCTATAACAATGACAAACATAAAGTTCAGTCACAAGGATGTATAGTTTGATTTACATATTAAATATGGGTCATGGAACTCTGAGGAGACGATAATCCATAGCATTAGTCGTCATAACAAATTTCTGTTTGAATTCCAATACTATTTCTAACTACTAAACATCGTATCCAAATTAAGATTAAATAAGAATGCAGTTTGGTAAACTGTAAGATATGTATCCAGAACTGAATTGTTCGACGACTTTTGAAGAACAAAAAAGACTAATTTACCAAATAACCTCACAAACTTAAAATGAGAAATTGCAAAGGCATCAAATGAGACAGCATCTCCTACTCTTCCCCCAACTCCCCTTCAAAATTGATTTTATCTTGTAATAAAATGTTTGTAGACATCCCAACCTCATTGCCACAGAAAGCAAACATTTCTTGTACCAATGAACTTTGTCCGGTTTCAGTTAACTCAACGAAAGAAACACTAAGATTCATCTCAACCAGCGTTCAACCAAACTCCATGTAATTGAACTTTAACTTAAATGATTCCATCAAATATAACCAAAGAATCCAACTCAAACAAATTTGACTACACAATCTCACAACTCCAGAACTCAATAACCTGCTCAATGCTAAAATTATACCAATGACAAACATAAAGCCCTGTTACAAGGATATATAGTTTGATTTACATATTAAATCTGGGTCATGGAACTCTGAGGAGACGACAATCCATAGCATTTGACATAACGAATTCTATTTGAATTCCAATACTATTTCTAAATTCTAACTAGTAAACATCACATCTAAATTAAGATTCAATAAGAATGCAGTTTGGTAAACTGTAAAACATGTATCCGGAACTGAATTGTTTCACGCCTTATGACCGAACAAAAAACGCTAACTAACCAAATAACCTAATTTAAAAACAATGCACATGCACCAACTGAAACAGATCTCCTACTCTTCCCCCAACTCCCCTTTAAAATTGATTTTATCATGTAGTAAATATTATACAGGCATCCCAAACCTCATTGTCACAGAAAACAAACATTTCTTAGACCATGAACTTTGTTCGGTTTCAGTTAACTCAACGAAAGAAACACTAGACTCATCTCAACCAGTGTTCAACTAAACTCCATGTCATTGTACTTGTACTTAAAATATTCCATCAAACATAACCAAAAAATCCAACCCAAACAAATTTAACTACACAATCTCACAACACCAGAGCTCAATAACCTGTTCAATGCGAAAATTATATCATAGCCAATCGAGCAAAGCTTCATTCCTGAAAATAAAGAATACATACCATGTTTCTAAGAAGCACAACTCTGGTGGGAGTCCCATTGAAGCTAACACTCTTAACCTTCTTGTTTGACTCGCCGGCATTCACAATAACTCCACCTCTCTTATCTGTCTTCTTGGCCACGAGTGGCGCTGTAATCCCTTGCTCCTGCTTGCCCAAACCCTGTCCTTGCTTCCAGCCCATCTTAGCCATCATCCTCTGAGC
>CACSLK010024540.1:16068599-16080625 GCA_902706635.1 Striga hermonthica | reverse complement strand
GTGCAACCACTCTCTGCCCTGGCACACCTAGCAAGGTGTGCCAGGGCACACCTAATTATTTGCGTCTCCATCTACTCTGAGTATTTGCAGCAGTCTTTATTCTTCCATTACTGTCTCTCTCTCTCTCTCTCTCTCTCTCTCTCTCTCTCTAGCTCCTCCCTTTGTTTCTCTCTCCTACTTTGCTTCCTTTGTTTCTCTCTCCTACTTTGCTTTTTTCAGTCGCGCTTTGAAAAAAGTGGAAAAAGTTGGACGAGATAGACTTGTGTTGCCATGTAAATGCATACGTGTAGCTCTGAAGCAAGAACCCTAAACGTGGTTAGAAGCTTTTATTCGGAGTAGTTGAGCTGCTTTTCGTGCTGGGCCTCATTGTGCTCCACCAGATCTGAACTGATTCTAGGTATCAACGCTTGAAACTGCTTGCATTTTGGGTTTTTTTGTGAATTGAATTGATGGGTTTTTTTTTTCTTTTTTTTTTGTTGTTTAATTGGAGAGTGATAGTTGCTTGTGGACTCGTTAACTTCGGCTGGGCAGATTTTGGCTTTGTTATTTGGGCTGGATGTCATGTAATGTGTGGTTCGAGTCTCAATTATGTGACGTTTTTTGTTCTAGCAAACATTTATTGAGTGATTTTTCATTTTGATAAGTGCATTTTGTTTCTTAATTATTGTTTTTCCGTTTATGTGTTGTATATAGATTAGGGAAGGAGTTCATGAATTTATATGGAGTTGTGCGGTTGGAAATCGTAAACGTTATAATTATTCAGTTGAATTGAAGTTCTGGCCATGATCAACTTCAAATGCACCTAGTTAGCTTTACATGACGAATGTGTTTCTTTTATATGGAAGAATTTAGGAAAACTTATCTTCCTCATTAAGTCTACTGTTTTCATTAAATAGTTTTCAACATTCTATTTAAGGAAGCTTGAGAAGTGTTAGCTGTGAATATGATATTCTGATAATTGGTGTGATTTTGGTGAACGTGTTTTGCTTTTATGATTTTATTGCGTTCCTAACTAAAATGGAGCATCAAACTGAAATATGTGGTATTACTTTTTTTTTTTGATATGTTCTTTTTACTTCTATTCCCCCATGCTTCCGGAAGTCTATTGCAGCTTAGGTAAATTTCCCAAATGGAGGCTTTGGGGACTGAGGATTTGTTAGAAATGCACAAGAGTACTGAGCCGGAGGAGTTGGACACCAAATCAGAGCTCCAGGAAGAATCATGTTCTGAGAGTGTGATGAAAGCCCCCAAGGTGCTAAAGTCAAATGCGGTAACAACACCCAAGAGCTCTGGTACGGCTGGGGCTTCTATACGAAAAATGGGTGCAAACTCTAACTCAAACGAGAAAAGGTCAACATTAACGAAACCAACTATGAGCAGTGCATTGCGCACTTCAGGATCAGTTCCAGTGACTAGAAGGAGCAGCACTGGCGGTTTGCCTGAAAAACAGTCAATGTCGATCACAAAACGGGATATTGGTCCAGCAGGTAAACGGATAGGCTTCCTAGCGTCCGAACCTCTTAGAAAATCCCTTCCAGAATTTCGGACAGGCATGATGTCATCCACTGGCTCTAAGCCTCCTAGTAAACTGAACATTTCGGAAACTCGAAAGTCAGTTCCTATGTCACCTGTTTCCAGAACTCCAAAGACACCAGCTAGTTCTGATTCAAACAAGGAAGAATTGAGTAGAAGGACTTTGGTGAGATCATCTCAATCGTCAGTTTCTTCAATCAAGGGGCTCTCATCTCCATCACTAGATAGCACTGGAAGTAGTAGTGCCATTAACAAGTCGGTTTCAAAGACTTCTCATCTCTCAACCCGATCACCTTTGGTATCCAGTGGTTCTAAGTCTGGTAGCGTATCGAAATCTCTGGACAGAAGTTCTAGTTTGGCTGGTCGTAGGAGAGTGGGTACTCCAGAAAGCCGGGACTCGCGCATGATTATGCTTCCTCAAGTGGAGATGAGAGTTGGTGATGATGTGGTAAGAATCATATGGATAAAACCCAATTGTGAAATGTTAAGATACTAATTTATGCAACTGCTGATGGAAATATTCAAAATGTTAAGATACTAATTGATGCAAATTGCTGATGGAAATATTCAAACTTTATTGATCTTTTGAGCATTACATTTTATCTTCATTAGTTACATTGAATCTGTACATGGCATGAACAATAGATTTCATAGTTATTCCTATTGTTGTTCCTCGGTCTAATGATAGTTTGAATGCTGCCATTCATCCCTTGTTTGATTGTTGATTTTAAGTTGGTGAAAGGTTGTATTATTCATTTGTTTCCTTGATGAAGAGATTGGATCTTCGAGGCCACAAGATACGCAGTCTCAGTGCCGGTGGGTTGAATCTGTCACCTAATCTGGAGGTACTCTGTACACTGCAACTTCTATTACCTGAGATATCATTATTTTTTATCTTCTTCTGCATGATGCATAGTTTTTCTATTGCTGAGACTACCTCAATACCGAACTTATTCTAAGTGATCTATGCTTGGCATCCCTTTTTTTTTTTTTTTTTTTGTTGTGCAGTTTGTTTATCTCAGAGACAATCTCTTGTCCACATTGGATGGTATTGAAGTCTTGAATCGTGTGAAGGTGTCTATAGATTGGCCATTTCCGTGCATCTTTGTTATTCGTTTAGTCCTTGATAGAATAAGTTGACTTGTCTAAGCTTTCAGGTTCTTGATTTGAGCTTTAATGATTTCAAAGGACCTGGTTTTGAGCCACTTGATAATTGCAAAGCACTGCAGGTAATCACGATTTTTCGATGATACTGTTTAGAGTGTGTGATACTTGTTTTTTACAAACACAGTATTCCCTTTTTTGTAGCAACTTTATCTCGCTGGAAATCAGATCACATCCTTAAAGAGTCTCCCCGAGCTTCCTAACTTGGAGGTGAATATACTGAAATTGTTTGGATCTGTGCTTTCCCATGATCTTTATTTGGATCGTGTCCATGTAGGATGCTAAAACAATTTCATTTTTATTTGCATTTTTAGTTTCTGTCTGTCGCTCAGAATAAGTTAAAATCTCTTTCAATGGCAAGCCAGCCCCGTTTACAGGTTCGCTTTTGTTGCTTTAAAAAATTTATCCCTGTATTCAGTTTGCGAAAGTTAATTTTTGTCTGTGTTTCAATAGGTACTCGCAGCCAGCAAAAACAAAATTTCAACCTTGAAAGGCTTCCCGTACTTACCTGCACTTGAGGTCAGTTGTGCAAATGTCTTCTCAATTTTGATTTCATAATTACAACTTTAGCATTATTGAAGGATCATGGTGATCCATGAATCCTTAACATTGTGAAAATTCTGACAGACCATTACCCATATATAATGATGGGTTGGAACTAACAATAGTTTGAAGCAAATATGATGGCAGTTTTTCTCGATGTAGAAAATGCGCTATGAATAATTTTTCAGACATATAAATGCATTGTTGAATCATATTTCTCATTACATATTGAACTCTATCATGATTCTAAATGCATTGGGATGTATATTTGTTACTTTGATGTTCTGCAGCATTTGCGTATCGAGGAGAATCCCATTCTTAAGATGTCTCATGTGGAAGCAGCTGCAATTTTGCTTATTGGTTCAACCTTAAAGAAATTTAATGATAGAGGTAACACTTTGTGTGCCTTTCAACTGCTCTTGTTTCTGTTGAAAATTTTTCATTGTTGATTGCCTACCTGCTCATCTGAAATATACATTTTTCAGATCTATCCAAAGGCTTATATTTATCATTTTCTCCTTACCATTAACCTTTTTTTTGTCCTTGGAGATCTATCCCGTGAGGAGATATCAATTTCCAAACGTTATCCTTCACATACTTCCTTGTGCATTCGAGGCGGTTGGGATTTATGCCGTCCAGAACAAGCTGTTGGTAAGCTTTAAAAATATAACTCTTGTTTAATTTTGTGAATTCTGAAATTAAAAGACTGGGTAATTATAATATGGGAAACTGCAAATTGGTTTCTCCAAGATTATTAGGGGGTGCTTGGATACAAAGAATTTTTG
Source organism: Striga hermonthica (assembly GCA_902706635.1). Classification (NCBI taxonomy): domain Eukaryota; kingdom Viridiplantae; phylum Streptophyta; class Magnoliopsida; order Lamiales; family Orobanchaceae; genus Striga; species Striga hermonthica. Next base: position 16,076,600 of record CACSLK010024540.1, on the reverse strand, counting down.
GTTTTGTTTGGTTTGGTTGAAAAAGATGATATGGTTAGTTGTTAATAAGTATATTAAAATAATATTTAAAATAAAATAATTAAAGTTGATTTGATGTAAAAGTAGGAGAGAGATGATGTGAAGTGATGATTATTATGGTTAGTTAAATTATCCGAGTGGATGAATAGTGAATTAAAGTTGCTGTGATGTGTAAGAATGATTGAGTGATATTATTTAATTATATTGATTATGTTGAAGATAGTGGGGTTGAGTTAAAGTTGATTTAAAAAAGGTGATTGAGTTAAAAATGTTTGGATATCTTGTATCCCAGCAACACCTTACAAGATTTGAGAATTACACAACTGTATTTCTATCTATTATGTGATTATATTAAATTAGACATGCAGCAGCAATGATAATTATTCATCTTTTTGATCCTCTCTTATGTATCAATGTGCTTGTTCTTGTTAACAGAATCCACATTCAAGTTTTTGCTAGAACAATGGAAAGAACAGCTTCCTTGCGGATACTTTTTGAAGAAAGCTTCTGTAGATCGACCGTTTGAAGAAGATGCTTGCCGTTGCCACTTTGAGTTTGTTAGAGATGCAGCCGAAGGTAGTGATTCAGCACTAGACTTGAAATACCAGTGGTTTATTGGAGCACGAACTGCTTCAAATTTTACAGAGATTCCCGGCGCATGTGGAGAGGTATGTCAATAATTTTCAAGCAATTGGATTTTTTGATTTGCCATTTTAAGAATTTAATACATGATTTTTAACATGTCAGATCTACTTTCCCAAACGTGGTGACATTGGGAAAATCTTGAAAGTGGAGTGTACTCCTATTCTGGGAGATGCTGAACATCCCACTATTTTTGCAATATCTCCACCTGTTTCTCCAGGTATAGTTTGTTTAGAAAATGTCTGATAAGTAAATTTACCTTTATTACCCTAAGGAATTCATCATTTTATAGGGAATTGTACCATGTATATTAACTTTTCTGGTTGTCTTTCTGAAGGTACTGGAATCCCTAAGGTCATAAAGATTAATGTAATTGGTGAGTTGGTGGAAGGAAATACAATCAAAGGGTATGCTGGTGTTGCATGGTGTGGGGGAACTCCGGGTAAAGGTGTTTCTAGGTGAGATAATCCGGTGTTTACTAAATAAAGCATTTCTTATTCTGAGCTGTTCTGTTCTGTCAGGGGAAAGAAAGGCTTAGCCACTGTTCGATAATACTTCTAGTTTCTTTCTGTAGCTGGCTTCGGAAAAAATGGAATAGCAGCTCTGTGGTAATTGCGGGTGCCGAAGAAGAAGAGTATCAGCTTACATTAGATGACATAGATTCATGTTTGGTTTATATGTACACCCCTGTAACTGAAGAAGGTTCCAAAGGGGAGCCTCAATGTGCCATCACTGATTATGTGAAAGCAGGTATGGGTAATATATAAATGTGGCTCATCTCTATTTATTGGTGCTTGTTTAGGGTTTTTTTGCTAGTACTTTAGGCGAAAGTAACATCTACAATATTAGGCTTGTTGAAACATTAGGTGCACCTTTCTTGATCAGATGGGGGAAAGAAGAAATGAAACTGTCCATACCATATCTTTTCATGAAATTTTAGCTTTCTTGCTTCCCAGCTATGACAGTAATACATACCAAAAGTTGACTACCCAAAATTTAATATGCTTTTGGCTATATCTTTTTGATCTTTTGGGTTCATTGCAATTTATTTGCACTAAGAGCCACTGTAACATGAATATATAGTTATATACAATTAGGGTCATGACAACCATGAATATGGCTCCATAAAGGTTTTATGTTATGAACTGAAACTTTTAGTTGTTCTGCAAGAAATACATTGCACCTGTGGCTTTGCAGTCATTTATTATTTTGACTGATTTATTCTTATGTTGGTAGCCCCTCCCTCTGTGAGTAATGTACAAATCATTGGAGATGCCGTTGAAGGGTGTACAGTCAAAGGAATAGGGGAGTATTTTGGAGGAAAAGAAGGTCCCAGCACTTTTGAATGGTTGTATGAGGATAAGGATACTGGGTGGGTGTTAATTACTTTTTTTACTCGTTTTCATGAAGTGAATCAATTGGTTTAAGTTGCACCATTCGTCTTCCTTCCAATTATGATTTTGCTAAATCAGATTGTGTGATGATATATTGTACCAATGGTCTTCACTCATATTTATGCTTCTAGCTTGTTAATGCCAGAGTGGGTCTAGTCTAAGGGTGAGTAAAATTAGTTTTGAGCTTACTTTCCATTTTCACCATGAATATTTGTACCTATTCAGTTTTCCTAGGATCTTTTGTTTGTCTAGCGAGTCAATGGTGAACAATTTCTCTCTTTTGTGATGGAATATGACTTAGCTGCTTTCTTCATCTTCTGCTTGTAGAGAATATATTTCGGTGTTGACGGGTACAAATGAGTATACATTGACTAAAGAAGATGTTGGACGACGGTTGACATTTGTTTATGTACCTGTGAACTTTGAGGGTAAGTTTTCTTATCGTTCAAGCCATTTTAATTTTCTTCCTTAATCTGCTTTATGTTTGTTTTCCTGTAGCAATATATAATACACCCTGTGTTTTGACTATAGGGCAGGAAGGGAAATCTGTATCAGTGATGTCGCAGATGGTTAAGCAGGGTACATAACATCTTATTCTTTTACTAGTTTGCTACTATTTTGTGAAAATTGGCTGCAAATTTTCTGGCAACATAAAATGCTTTTTCTTCTGAGTAGATTTCTTTGTCCGCAAGTTACTTGGCTTAAGAAATGGCCACTATAATTGGGCATACCTGTGAATACTGATGTACTGTATTATTTCTCCAATTCGAATGGAGGAGCCTTTGCAGGAATTTGTTTAGACAATGAAAAGGACAAGCCTCTCAATCATATTATTCTCCTTAGCATTAAGGATCCTCTGGTCTATGACTTAGTGCTAGTTTATTTTAAAAATTAGGACTTAATTATGCTTATTTTGATAATCACTCCTGATAACTTTTTTGTTTTGTCATTAATTTGTCTCGAGTAAATTTGCATTTAGGACTGGATAATCTTGTTGCTGCTGCTTGATGTACCTTGTAAAATTGGCTGGACATGCTGTTGTTTTTTCTTCTAATTAAGTAGTGATCATAATATACTGAGATATGAATTGTGAGGTTCAATGGAACATGTGCACCATTTGCTAAATCTGGCTGCTGCTTTCACTTTTGAAGCTTCATCTACTTTATGTCCTTATTGTGGATTGCTTGGTGGCTTCACTAAGTTTATTGGTCGGGGTTGTCAATTAACTGGACTTTGTTCCATTTTCTTCATTTTCTTCATGTAACAGCTCCACCGAAGGTAACAAATTTAAAGATATTTGGTGAATTGAAGGAGGGAAGTAAGATTACCGTAACTGGTATTGTCACTGGAGGAACTGAAGCTTCTAGCAGAGTTCAGTGGTTCAAAACCTGTTTACCTACTTTTGAAGGTGAAAATGGTATTGAATCATTAAGTACATCCAAAATCGCCAAGGTAAGATCTGCTTCCAAACTCCAGATTGGACCTGCAAAATGGATGCATGATTTTAATTAGGCAACATGCTTTATGTAGGCATTTCGTATACCTTTGGGCGCAGTTGGCAATTATATAATTGCAAAATTTACACCAATGACTCCGGATGGTGAAGCTGGTGACCCAGCGTATGTAATTTCTGAAACAGCCATTGAAAGTGAGTATAATCTGTTTAAATGCTAGAATCTAATGATAATACTTTAAAGGAGTGTTCAGTTGCGCAAGCATTGCAGGTTTATTAAATGACTATTAGTGACTGCTGTTGTCTAAGATCTTTGGCAACTTGATTCTTGCTTTATTGTCATGCATATATTTTAGCTACTAGACTCCTGAATATTCAATGGTAAGAAATGTTTGGATGCAAACACTAACGTGCATTAATAACTCTTGCAGCTCTTCCTCCAAGTATTAACTTTTTGTCCATAACCGGAGACTACTGTGAAGGTGGAGTATTGACAGCATCATATGGTTATATTGGTGGTCATGAGGGGAAGAGTATCTATCAATGGTATTTTCATGAGGTATATTGTGCCTTCCTGTACGAATTTTAGATTCTGGAATTTTCTGAATCGCTTTGATTTGCTAACTTTGACATTACAACTTCGTACAGGTTGAAACCGAATCAGGTGCTCTGATACCCGAGGTTTCAGGTCTTCAATATCGGATCCCAAAGGATGCCATTGGTAGATTTATATCTTTTACATGTACCCCTGTGAGGGATGATGGTATAGTGGGTGAACCCAGAACTTGCATTGGACAAGAACGTGTTCGTCCAGGTTGCTAAACAGAGCAAGTTTGCTCTTGTTTTTCCATGATTTAAGAAAAAAATGAAGTTTTGTGTAATCCCCTATTTATTTATTCTTTTTTTCTGAATTTTTTTCTTTAGTGTTGATTATTTTTCTCCTTCATGTTCTGTAACATTAGGAAGCCCGAGAGTGCTCTCTTTACAACTTATTGGCACCACTGTTGAAGGCACTACCCTAAATGTTGAAAAGAAATATTGGGGTGGTGAAGAGGGAGAGTCGGTTTACCGCTGGTTCCGGGTATTTGATGAATATTATGTTTCATAGTTAATAATACGGTAAAAATAATCGAGATTTTCCATTGAGGCTGAAAGAAAGAACTGTTTGTTGCAGACTAGTTCAACTGGTGTTCACAACGAAATAAAAGGTGCAACTTCTTCATCGTATATGCTATCTGTTGATGATATAGGCTTCTTCATATCAGTTTCATGTGAGCCAATACGGAGTGACTGGGCTAGAGGCCCTATTGTCCTTTCTGAACAAGCTGGACCAATTGTGGCAGGTAAATTCTATAACCTATAACATGATAAATTCTTGATGGGGCTCCTGAATAGACACACCTAAGTATCAGATTGAAATGAAACCAAAACACCTTTCTTCTCGGATATACTTCGGATCAGTTGCTTTCCAATACGAAACCACATACATTTTCATTTTTCCCTGCGCCCCCCGAAGAATCGTTTTTTCGAAACACATTTACATGGTTCGAAAAATGAATGACTGAGCAAGCATACTCTTTCCAGGGCCCCCAGCATGCCAGTTGCTTGAATTCCAAGGATCCCTGGTTGAAGGCTCGCAACTCAGCTTCATTGCGTCTTATAGTGGAGGGTAAGCCTCCGCCGTTACTATTACTTCTTACCAGTGGTGTTCCCTTTGCATCCATCACAATGACGTTTTATTTTTATTCTTCTATTTTTTTCAGTGTGAAGGGGGACTGCTCATGTGAGTGGTTCAGAGTGAAGGGAGATGGTCATAAAGAGAAACTTCATGTAGGAGGTAAATATAGTTTTGTACATTCTGTTTACTTCAATTTATTTATAACATATGTTCTTTGTTTCAATGATCTGATAAATCAAATTTGGGTGTAGAATTTCTAGATTTGACACTTAATGAAGTGGGAGACCGCGTGGAAATTGTTTACACACCTGTCCGTGATGATGGCTTAAAGGGATCTCCTAAAACAATTGTTTCTTGTCCCATTGCTCCTGGTGAGTGTTTTTCAGTTTACTTTGATGCCTACTTCTGGAGTAATGTCATTTCTATTCCTCCTTTTGAAATCTAAGGAGCTTATTGGTTTTCATGTTGATAATTCTGGATTATTTAGCCTTCTGATCAAATTTATTTGAGCTTGCTCCCTCCTTATGGTATATGGTTACACATTCTTCAAATTGACTATTTCAAATCAAATGAATGCAGGCATATGAGTTCTGAATTATCATTAACCTGTTTTTCGATATTATTCTTTCAATACTATTGTTGTGCCCATTAGATTTCTAATTCTTATCACTTGTGCTGTTTGCTACTTTCAGAATGTTATGGTCCCAGTTCTAAAAATATAACACTGACTGAAATACAGGGGAACCATTAGGGGTTGAATTGGTAATCCCCAATTGTTGTGAGGGCCAGGAAGTGGTTCCTGAAACAAGATACTTTGGAGGACAAGAAGGACTCGGGAAGTACATTTGGTTCAGAACAAAGGATAAGCTCGATGAATCTTCCCTGAAGGAACTCCCGAATATCGAAAATGTCGATATATGCGGGGAGACATTGTAAGTATTTTATGAAATTTGATGTGCCAACTTACAGATCAGTGAAATTCTCTTACTTGAGCAATTACTTCTGCTCAGAGCGTACACTCCATCTCTTGAGGATGTGGGATCTTATCTAGTATTGTATTGGCTGCCAACACGGTCGGATGGCGAATGTGGCACACCTTTGGTATCAATTTGTAATTCTCCAGTTGTTCCAGGTAAAAAATCGTATTCTCCTGAGTATATTACATAAAAGGTGTTCCTGGCTAATAAATGTAACGAGTGCTTCTTGTAAGAGATTTTTCCCCTCATGGCTCTTCTTTGCCTCCACTATACTGGACATTAATGGACGTTGTAACATTCTGTAGTGATTACTATTCTTTCTTGACCCATTTGTCCTGTTATTATCTGTTTTCTAACTTACCTTCTTTCAGTCACCCATATATCTTTGCTCAATATTTAGAATACATGATGCTTTATTAATTATTAATCAATTGAAATAATTGTATGGATCAGCCCTTCCAATAGTGAAAAATGTTCGTATGCAAAAGTTATCTTCAACCACTTACCTTGGAGAAGGAGAATATTTTGGTGGGTATGAAGGAGCAAGCTCTTTCAGCTGGTATAGAGAATACGATGATGGAACAGTTCTTATCGGTGGAGCTATTTCCAAAACTTATGAGGTCTCGGAGGAAGATTATAATAGCAGATTGTTGTTTGGGTAATGAATCGTACTCTAAAATATTTAACCATAATCACCTGTGAAATCTGCTGCTTATTAACGATGGAAATATATATTGTGACATGAAAATACACGTCATTAACGGTGAAAATAATTGTCTCAAATCCATGCCTCGTCTTTGATTTTCCTTCTATTTTGCTCGGAAGTTATTTTTGTGAAATGTGTTCTAAATGTCATTTATTGGGTTCCTTTTTCAAGTTGTTTTCATATTGTAACAAATGACAGTTCTACAAAAGTGAGAAGTTTTAGCATTTATTGTTTTCTGGAAGAAAAGTCAATCTTAGGGCTTTGCATTTAAAAGTTTGACATCTTGAAGCCCCGTGAATAAATCTGTAATTTGGATACAGTATTGGCCTGGAAACATACTGTTTATAACTAATTTTGGCATACTCATTGAAAATCAAGGTTGGTGGACCTCACGTGAGATTCTATCTCATCCACAATCATATTCATATAATGCGCTTATTAATAAACCAGCTCTAGTTTGGATGCTGAGTTTATTCTTTTAAGTGTTTCATCCATCTTGCAGATTTACACCCGTTCGTTCAGATTCAGTCATTGGAGAACTAGTATTATCTGAGCCAAGTGATGTAGTTTTGCCAGGTCATCCTTCTAAACTTGCTGCTCCATAGTAGCCTTCAACCATTTTAGTGCCTTGTTCACTCCTTATATTAGTGCTTCTTGTGTCAGAGGTACCAAGAATTGAAATGCTAGCTCTTACTGGGAAAGCTGTTGAAGGCGAAGTATTGACTGCTGTAGAAGTTATCCCAAAGAGTGAACATCAGCAGCTTGTTTGGGGGAAGTACAAGAAAGAAGTGAGCTACCAATGGTATATCTCTTATTCTCCACAATTCGAATCTCCTGCTCTTGAATAATTGGTTGAAAGTTGGAGGTACCTTTTGACAAGTTTGTCACCTGTTCACTTAAGAAGAATCTGAATGAAACAATAAAGGATATGCTTATTGTACACATAAATGAAAATATGGAAAAACAGGAATGGATGGTGGGAGATGATACAACCTACTTAGTGGCATAATGGCTTGTTGTTTATTTATTTATTTATTATTTTTATTTTTCTCTTCCCAGTTTGTTGTGCAGTCATTTCCATTTTTCTGGTTGATATGTTTTCTTGTTTGAGTGCTGCCTCATATATGATGCCC
>CACSLK010024540.1:16037421-16049702 GCA_902706635.1 Striga hermonthica | reverse complement strand
AAAAAAAAAAAAAAAATGATAAAATTCCAGCAGACATTTTTAATGTAAATATATTCTAACGGATTCCAACATAAATTCCATCAAAAATATTCCGTTGGAATGAGTTTTTCATTGGAATTTTCGTTGGATTTTGACAATTCATGCGGTAGATTTTTAAAGAGGGGTGGAAATAAAAATTTCAATGAAAATTGCATACTCCAACGAGAAATTCCCATGGTAAAAATTTGTTGATAAAATAGTCGTTAGCATCATCAAATTTCATATAAAATTCCAACAGAAAACTCATTCCAACGATATATTTTCGTTCGAATGATTCCAACAAAAATTATACCATGGAAATATCTATTAAGCTTATAAATTTATTTTAAATTATATAGAAAAATAATTAGGTAAATAGAATTAATTCTATAATTGCAAGTGGTTATATCATTGTTTTTCAACCCGGACCGACCCGGCAGGTCGACTCGGGGCCTGGCCGACCTGGAGTTGGAACCGGTCCGGGTAGCTATTTGGACCGGGTAACAACCAACCCAGTCAAAGCCCGGCCAACCTGGCCTTGAACTGATCGTCCCGAATCATTGACCCGAGTTGACCCAGTCTATATATATTTTAATTTTTTAATATTTTTTATATAAAAATATAAAAAAAAAACTATGTAAATATATTGATATAGTAAATATTTATTGTGAGATCATAGATTTTAAACTCGGCCCGGAAATCGACCCAGTCAGGTCTCCGGTCACCGGGTCAATTGCTGAACTGGATAATTAATTTTAAAATTTTTAAAATTATATATATAGTATTTTTGACATATAAATATATATAAAAGTAACAAAAATAAATGTTTTGTATACAAAATTTGTACATTTAAGTGATAATAATATTGAATCTCACAATAAATATTTACTATGTCATTATATAAACATCATTTTTATTTTTTATATAAAAAAATCATAAAAAAAATAAAAAATTTATAAAGACCGAGTCAACTGGGTTGACCTGGTCGGGTTTTGACCGGGTTCATTATTACCCGGTCCAAATAGCCCACCCAGACCGGTTATGAATCCGGGTCTCGGGTCGACCCGCCGAGCCGATCCGAGTCACAAAACAATGGTTGCAGTGCTTTTAACACTATAATGTACAAATTTTTATATACACAATATTTATTTTTTTTACTTTTATGTATATTTATATGTCAAAATTACTATATATGTAATTTAAATTTTTTTAAATTAATTATTTGGTTCAACAATTGACCCGGTGACCCAAAAACCTACACAGATCGATTTTTGGGTCGGGTTAAAAAAGTATGGGCCATATTGAAATTTCGAAAGGTCAACTCTAAACTCGTTGAAGTGTGAATAAAAGAATTCATACCAATTTCAGAGTGGGCAAAGCGCTTTGGTTACTTTTAAATTTTGTTTTACGTGCATTTTTATGTTTTTCAGATTTCTTCAATTATTGTTTGATTTTTGTTAGAGCTTAGATGACAAACTCAATTTTTCAAAATTTTTATTTTAAAATGTACCCATCATATCATATTATATTAAAAAAATATATACATCATACTTTTATTTTTTAAGTAATGTTTGTACTAAAAATATGCATTATATTAAAAAAAAAAAAACACTGTCCATATCTTATATTTAATTTTTGATTATTTAGTTTCGTCCCATGACTTTTTAATGAAAATAAAATAAAATAAAATAAAAATCGTTATAACTAATTTGACTTCCTTGCTGAATTGTGCTCTATGATATATCCAAATCTACACCAGGCTACGAGCCTACAACTACACCACATAAGAAAATAATAATAATAATAATAATAATAAATTAATAATAATAATAATAATAAAATAATAATAAAAATTGTTTTGTTGACCTGAAATTATGTACCAAGTTGTAGAAAATTCGTCTCCCTAAATTTCGGTCTCAAACAACCAAAAACTTCGATCAAAACAAAAGATAAATTAAAAAGAGATGACACTGGACATTGAGTTTTTTTTTTATTATTTAATATTTTTGTATTCTTTTTAATCGAAACGGTCCGGACCGAAACAACCAGTTTATTGAACCAGCCCATGTATATGATCGGGCCGGTCCAGGGCCATCCAATTCCAACCCTTGGCCCCAGAGCCGGCGGTCCCGACCCATCTGCCCAAAACCAGGAACGGGCCATATCTAGCCACATCGGGATTAATCGAATAAAGCTGAAACTTTTTCCATTACAATTATTGGGAGATGCTACGGTCTTGTTACAGAATTTTCGTCGGAGTTTGTTACTATTAGATCATCATTAACCGTCGAGGATAGTTGATCTAACGGTTACAAACGTAATAATTCTGTAACGGGACCTTAACATTTTCTATAATGATTTCAATAATTTTATAAATGAAAAGGAGATAATCATTCCTTCGAACACGATTGATAAAACCGTTACAAGATCACATGAGGAAAAAAAAAAAAAATTACACAAAATGCACATCAAACAATCAAAAAGCAAAAACTTCCAATTAATCCAAAGCCACTTTCTTCTTCTCCTTCCCTTGTTTTACTCTCACCTTCTCATTCTTCACATTTCCTCTGTTCTGCTTGCTCACAGACCCCTCTTCAGCACTGCACATTTGAGACTTCAACCGAAGCCCCAATTTTTTCGACACGTTTTCCCACGTACTCGACACCTTCACTTTCCCGAGCTTCTCGATCTCTTGCCTCATGTTCGAACACTCCTTTTCGAGCTCAGATACCCGGAGTCTCATGTTATCCATACCCACTTTCAGAACCTGGTTTTCTCTTACGGCCGTGGCCCAATTGCCTTCGTTTGGGCCCATCAGCCCACTTCTGAGCTGTCTGGACCCGTCGAGATTGTCAGAGACCAAGAAGCATCCCGCGATTGAAGTCCTCAGCTGAAGCTGCTCGAAAAAGAGGACTTGGACTATGACTCTCAAAGGGAGCCTCTCGTTTTGGGCCGCGTGCGTGCAGGCCTCGAGGGAGAGCTTCTGGCAGTCCATTAGTCGGCAGAGCTGTTCTCTGTCGGGCTCAGCTAGCCATGGGTGAGACTGTAATAACAATAATAAGAGACCTCTAAATAACCAAAAGGAAAAAAAAAGGAACTTAACTTTTTTGAAAGTTGTTAAAGAACAGTGTTATTTGTAATACTTGAAAAGAGATAGTGGAAACATTTGATGAGAAGCTAGCAGATTTTGCAGAGTGAATTTGACAAGTTTTAGTTCTTTATTTCAAAAGTCCCACAAATCTCAAGGATAGAAGAAATTGTAACTACTCAATAACATAAAACCAAAGGTCAAAGAGCATTTGTAATTGTAATTATTTTGGAAGACACCACATTTTCCTCTCTTTATCTATCTTTGCAATCAAACTGAATCTCAAGGATGTTTCTCTAATATTGTGTTTGGTAAGCATATAAGCTAGCTTATAGCTTATTTGATTAGCTTATAAGCTTCCTGTATTCAAATAAGCTTGATTTGGTTGGACGAACTTAAAAAAAAAAAAAAGCTCGAGTTCTTAGGTAGCTTTTCAAATAAGCCCATTAAAATTTTTATTTTAGCTAGTTTATCAGCTAATTTTACTAAAAACTTTTATCATATAAGCTATCTTTTCCGCCATAAATCATAAGTTATCAGCTATAAGCTCAAAATTCACTTAAAAGCTATAAGCTAGCTTATTATAAGCTAGGTTTATCAAACATTACTTAAGTAACACTTTCACAAAAGTTCAATTCACCAATATTTTCAACTTATGAATGAAAAAATCGAGCCCTTGACAAAAATCTTACCTTCAGATAAATGTCGATTGCGCGGTAAAGACCGTCATCCAACGGTCTCGCGTACTCCGGGACAGCCGCCGCAAGCGACTGAAACTTGGGGAGTTTAAGGTTAACGTCCGGCGCCACCTCAGCCAGGTATCCATCGACCAATTTCGCCACCATCGTGATCGGGGTCAACGACGGCGAACCCATGAGTTGACCGTCGTCCACCGAGCCACCCGGAGACTCGTCCCCAACCTCTCGATCCATCCTCAAGAAATGCTCCAAAATACGCTGAAAGCAGTCCACATCGTACAGAGTCTCCATCGAATACGAAAAGCTCGGCATCAACAAATCCTCGAGGCTCGCCTGGTCGAGCTGCAGCCCTATCCTTTTCTCCAAGCTCGACACACAACCCGAGTCGGCCTTCAGAATCTTAGCCGTCCGAAGCAAGCCGAACAGCGTTTTTGTCGGGATGAGTCCCTTTTGCATCGGAAGAAGTTTATCGATCTCTTCTAGAAGCTCCCGTTGATCTTCTTCGGAGAGTGACACTTTTCCGCCGCCAGCCTGGCGGCGGGTGAGGCCCGGAAGATACTTCTTCGCGTAGAAATCGAGCGAGCCCGCGATTATCTCTTGCTTCACGCCACGAGCCTCCATTGCCGATATAAGCCGTTTGTAGAGTTGAAGGCTTAAAGTCGAAACATCCTCGTACCACCAGTCGGAAGTCGGGTTTTTGGGCCGGGCCCCAGTGCTGATTCCGTTCCAGAGCACGCTCCCGCCCGGGCTCTGCATGAGCCCGATTTGCTCCGTAACGGGCCAGCCGAAAAGGTTTGGGTCGGCACAGGCCCGAGCAGCTAGGGACTCAATGCACCGTTTTGGGATCTGCAGGCTTTCAGCATAGGGTAGGATATCCTCACACGTCTGTAGGGCCCGCAAAGAGTCCTTCCATCCACGTAACACGACTTGGTTGATGAAAGTCTCAGTTTGGGAGATTAAGTTGCCTTCGCCATATTCCTCGGTCATTTCGAGATGCTCGGCCGCGCATCGAAGGTGGGCCACATTTGAGGCGGTCAGCTCGAGTTTGACGCCATAGCAGAATTTTGCGATGAGCTCGAAAGTCTTGGGCCCGCCCGGGATGTCGGGTAGGCTGATTACACAGCCGTGCTCGGTTTCGGCGGGGGACTCGGCTATGAGTTTCTCCATAACCCCACTTCTCGAAAGCAATGGGAACTGCAAATATTGGATTAATATAGGGCTTGAATGATAAATGTAAGACATTTAGAGTGAATTATCACACAAACGAGTGAGGATGAGAACTGTGGACAGTACCTTGTGAAGATGGAAGGACATTTCACCAACTTCAACGACTACATCGCTAGGTAAACCAGTCGTGCAAAACCTATTTATAGTTAGAAGATGTAAAAGCAGGTCAAATGAAGTGAGGTGTCATTTGGAAGCAGAGCTGAAGCAATATATAGCAAGCAGGGGATACAACATATTTGTTCCAAGATAAACAAAAGTCATGTGGGTATTTGTAATTTCGAAAGATAATTCGGGTTTTTCTGAAAATTAGGTCGAACCTCAGAAATTTTGTTTTTTCCTTAATTCTTCTCATCTACAAGACTACAAGTTAGCATTGAGAATCATGGAACATGTGCAATAATCAATGAAAACTAGTACATATCTTGGTCTTGTCGAGCTAAACTAAAAGATCACAAAGATTAAACAGAACATTAACAACCATAAACCAAGGGATTGTAGATTCAGATGTTTTTTATGCATTCACATACAATGTAGATCTCTGTGATTAAGAGAGAGAGAAAGAGAGAGAGAGAGAGAGAGAGAGAGAGAACAAACCAGGCCTGCCCTTGCCTCTGGAATGCATCAGATTTGGATCCCAATTTTACACAAGCCATCCCTTCAACAACACGCAAGCCAAGCAAAGAACAATATTCTCTACAAAAGTTCTTTCAAGAATTTCGTCAAACACGACGAGTGCACATAAAAATTCCAAATCCCACACTCTCACAAACTTCAAATCCAAAGTTTCTGAAACAAAAAAAAAACCCCAACCCAAAATAACTCAAATCCAGCTTCAGTTGATTCACATGCACTCCAACTCAAAGCAGCAAAATTTACACACAATATCGCTCAAATTTAATTTAAAATAAAATAAAAGAAAAGGGAAAAAATCAGATAAAATTGCAAAAAAATACTACTCAGGAGTCAGGTCTCAACATAATACTTATCTTTTTCCCCCTCATCAAGACTGCATTTAATACCACAAAAAAACTCTCAACGAAACCCCCAAACCAAATCAATTTGCCCCACTTTGCTTCTCTTTTTTTTTTTTTTCAATTTTCTTTCAAACCCCTAAAGTTTAAACCACCCCCAAACAGGTCCTAACCCAAAATGACAACAGAACCAAAATCTCAGTCGCAGAGCAAAACAAACGCCTCCGAGGAAAAAATACTATATTAAAATCTTCGAACCAGACAAATAATTTAGGTCAACCCCTCCAAAATATAAAAAACCAAAACCCAGTTGTTTCTGACAAAAACTACAACTTTTTTTTTTTTCCTAAAACAACCACAAGATTCCAAGACTCAGACCTTTGTGCGACTATAAGACGAAAACCCATCAATCCCCATTAAAAATCTTGAGCAAATTCAAGTGAAAACATGAACAAAATTCAGAGCTTTTATCCAAAGTTTGAAACTTTGGAAAAGGTGAATGTGGGTTAATTTAGTGGCAGCTCTGAATGAATGAGATAAAATAAAATGTCACTATTTAATTGCATGTGGGTCCTTTTGCTTCAAACATACTCAATTACTCATTGCATCGAGATTCCTAATTTCTTAAAAGCTTAAACCATTTATTAATTTTGTGTCTACTAAAAATTATTACATTCTATTTTTTAAATAGATGTCGTTTTGAGAAGTTGCATAGTACTCCCTCCTTTTTTTAAATCAAAACGACATTTATTTAAAAAAGGAGGTAGTATTAATTAAAAATATTATTTTTATCCATAATAATCTTATTTAATGAAAATAAAAATGAATGTTTTGAGAAAAAGTGAAGAGTGAATATGAAAAAAACGTAATGTATTTATTAGCTAAATAAAGGTAATAATTGAAAAATATGTATAAAAGATCCAAAACGACATTTATTTAGCAAATAGTTGATAAAAATAGAATGTCATTTAAAAAAAAAATAAGAGGGAGTATTTATTTTCTCTTTGATCTTTAATTTTAATTCCTAACCTAGCAAGTATACTATAATAACATTGAGGATTATTTTTCTTATATTATAGAAGTTTTTCTATATTTGTTGTAATATCTTGAGAGTAACAGTTATCTGTACAGTCCCAGCTGGACCATGTGGTATACATAATACATCATACATCATGCATTTGCTTCCTTCAACTAATTATTTCATTAATTATTTCTTTAGTCATTTCTTTATTAAAGAATATGTTACTATATAACTAGATAGTTTTCTAATTGAAATAATATTAAAATTTTCGCTTACAATTATTAAAGTTACTATTTTCAATATTTTTTTTAAAATGGCGACTGAATGAAAATTAGAAAAATTTCAAAAAAAAATAAAAATAAAAATTTGTTTGAGACGTTATTGTATAAATACAAATATGGACAATGATTTCCCCAGAAAAAAGAAGCGAAAATCGATTCCAACCGAGGTGTAATTAATTGGAGATTTCAGAGGTAATATCAGGTTTCTTTTGAGTTAATTAGGTTAGTAATAAGTTGGTTTAATTGGATATCAAGTCGAGTTCATGTTGGGGTCTTGAACCGTGCGGCCTTGTGCGTAGCCGTGCGTGTGGGTGTGGCTGGGAGTAGTTGTATCGAATTTTCATATTATTTCAGTAATCCCCTGATATATAGGTCCTATTCAGTTGTGGTTTGATTAAGTGTTCAGTTAATCGGGTTGTTAGACATATGGTATCAGAGCCAGTACTCGGACCGGTGTGCCAGCGGGACGCTGGGCCCTCCAAGGGGGGTGGAGTCTAGTAAAAGATGTCCCACATCGGTTGTTGAGGAGAACGAAGCATGCCATATAAATGGCTGTGGACACCTCAACCTACAGGACGCGTTTTGGTGAGCTAGCTCCCAAAGGCAAAACCGTGAGGGAATGATCTGGTGTATACCCAAAGCGGACAATATTCTGTAGCGGGTGAGCTGGGCTGTTACATATGGTATCATCTAGCCAATAGTGAGAAATAATCTTGAAAATCTTGTTTCCAAAAAAATTATATTTTATTGTCGCAACTAAATATTCATATTTATTTAATAAAGAATGTTCATTTCATAAATTAATTTTTATATTTTGGATTGTTCAACTTACTTGATGATTTTTTTTTGTCCATATTTATCTAACTACAAAATTTTTAATGTTTAGAAAGAATAACATATGATGTGGATTCTTGGTACCTATTTTTTTGTACACGTCTATTTTACATCTCATATCTATATTACAAATTTTGATGTGAATCTTAACTATATCATATTATTACTATATATATATATATAAAGTTTTAAAAAGGTATTAAGTAACAAGTTCGTCTTCCGTGCGCTGCACGGGATGCACACTAGTTTGTAGCATGGAATTTACTTGACAAATTATTGTGAGACGCAAGCTCTTAGTCGGGTCAATTTATTGTAAATTTTTTAATAAAATACATATTTATATATAAAATGTCATGCTTTTGTTTATATTGTTGCAGAATATTTAATTTGAATTTTGTAATTTACAAATATACATATTTATTAAATTACGTTGCATTTATAAACCGGTATAATAACCGTCTTAATGAGGTTAATTAATGTTAGATAAATTCGAGAGAATATTATGCATATCTTACATATCTTTTTTCCTTATAATTAACAATCTATTTTCATTATTTTATTTACATGTGGCTGACTATATTGTTAATTAACTCTGTTAGAAAATATAATAAAAAGGAGCTATGTAATTTTGTGCATTATGCAGTCTTTTGACCTTTTTCAAGTAAGAATTAAATAAACAAATTATCATGAAGAAAAGGAGAATAAGAAGTTTTATTCAAGTCAAGAATAAATAATGTAGTCAAAAATAGTGAAATACTAGTATAGAGATGGCCAGTCAACGTGTCGGGCTGGCTGGGCTTTCCATAGGTGACCCCTAATCGGCCCGCCAAAAATAAGGGCCGGGCCCGTGAACTGGCTCTGTACCAGACCGGTCCCGGCCCCGACCCCGGTCCCGAACGGATCCGACCTGGTATCAACACGGTCCCGGTGAAAAAACCAGACCCAAAAATGAGCCGTAAAACCACGGTGACGGTTCGCATAACCGGCAACCTACTGGCCAATTGCGGGCCTGGTCGGGGCCGAGCCAGGATCGGGACTACGAGCCGGGCCGTGGCCATGTCTACACTAGTCTACCATTTTACTAGAAAGAAAGAAAAAAAGAAAAGCAATCATAAAATAAAACAAGTCACTAGTCAAACCTCTTAACATACTTCGGTCAATGCATTTCTCTTAATTTGGAAAATTAATATGCATATATTGGTACGTTTATATATTTTTCCTTCTAAAGTGTGTCAATATTAGAATCATATGATATTTATTTTTATTTATATATATATGATGGTATTGAATTAATTACATTTTAACAATTTGATAATTATTATCGAAATGTGTTCATTATATATCGAATTAGTCATATTTTAACGATTTGACATTCATATTATATATGTAAAATAAGAGAATATATACAACTATATCTATATTTATAACTAATATTAAAAATATTTTTGAATAATGGTTTAAATTATTATGAAAAAAATATATTTTTTAATCTATCAGTATGTAATGTGATATGAGGACAAAGA
The DNA here is from genome assembly GCA_902706635.1 of Striga hermonthica. Classification (NCBI taxonomy): domain Eukaryota; kingdom Viridiplantae; phylum Streptophyta; class Magnoliopsida; order Lamiales; family Orobanchaceae; genus Striga; species Striga hermonthica. The sequence goes on along the minus strand of CACSLK010024540.1, from coordinate 16,040,041 downwards.
TTTTTGAATAAATATGATTTATCCTTGATAACACATACACAACAAAATGTGATGAAATAAAACAAATTAGTACAACACCCGTGTATTACACGAGTGCTTGTTAAAAAATTATTCTTAAATTTTGAAATTAATGAGAAAATAATATTAAATTTAGTTTATTTTTTTACAAAAAATATATTACTATATATTTTAGAATGATATGTGTTACTTATGACTTACATGTGTTATATTATATTAGTTTTTATAATTTATATCATATAATTATTTGAAATATAAATATATTAGTTGGTAAATAATTTTATTTTCTAAATAATATTAAAATTAATTTTATTATTGTTATAAAGATAAATATAAATTATTTTTTTTATACATACAATATGGATGTTAAATTGAAACTCGTCAAAAGAAGATTAATTTGATATATTACATACATAAAACTGATAAAAAATACAAAAGTTATTAACTTTTAAAACATATATACAATTCAATAGTTATAATAAGGAATGATATTAAAATGCAATTAATATATGTAACATGACCATAAATAATCATCATATTTATGGTAATCCGAACCTAATTATTTTTGGTTTGGAATTAAATTAAAATTTACCCAAACCTAATAACGAAACATGTAATTTTGCTACATAAGATTCCGAAATACTAGAACCAGGCATGTAGGCTCAGCGCATTCTGAATTAATATATAGGGGAAGGATACACAATAAAATGAAATGAAATAAAACAAAAATTAACATAATTTGAATTAATTAGCTCCGAATTATTGCACCAATTATAAGCATGGTCTGGAGCGTGCCCAGTAGATAATATAGTGAGTATTTAATATGGGCCGCTGTCTTTCAAATTATTACTCCTCAACTATAAACCTCGAAAATTGGGGCGCCATTGATGGGAAGCCCGTCACGAGCGGCGACCGGCCGGCACACGCAATCATGGGCTTTGACTCGCCTTCCAAGTCCAATATCCGACCCGGCCAATGTGATATAACCGGCTACTCATTTTGGCCGATTATCTTGAAGCTGCATTGAGTCGAACTGAGTCGAGCAATGACCCGATCAAGTTGAGTTCAATTTTTTTTCATTATTATTGCTCGCGCTTGACTTTTTATTTTTATTGCTCGGCTCGACAAATAAAAATTATAAAATAATTTTTAGTTAACCTAGTTGGTAAGTTAGCTGATAGTTTATAAGTAAAATTATAAATGATAGCTTATGGCTGAAAACTAGCTGATATGATAAAAGACTAAAAGTATTTGGTAAGATTAATTGATAAATCAGCTCAAAGAAAAAATTTAATGGACTTATTTGAAAAATTATCCAATAAAGTTTATGTGATAAGGTCGAGTTTTTTTTTTTAAAAAAAAAAAATTAAAATAAAATCGTCTTACCAAATCAAATTTATTTAAATACAATAAGGTTACAAGCTAACCAAATTAGTTATAAACTAGCTTATGATGCTTAGCAAACATATGATAAATGTTCAACATCTGCCCGAGATTGTCTCGAATTTCATTTAGTTGATCGAATTTTGCTCGAGTTCGACTTGAATTTTGAATAAAGTTATCTATTGAAATAACATTTTTTTCTCTGAGTTTCACTCGAATTATACTCCAACTAAGGGTGTTTAGGTAATCACAATTATACTCAAACATATAACATATACGCTCGAGTTCGACTCGAGTTTGAGGTGATCTAGCTCGACTTAAGCTCAAGGTGAGCTTTGGCACGAGCGATTGCGAACGACGCGCAAGTTGCTCGATTTAGTTTGCAACTCTAATTATGTTTATGTAATTTTAGTTGGGATGTCAATTTGTGGGGTGTCAACAAAATACGTGAGACTAATTATGCATATTATAGTTATTAATAAAATATGAGAAAATTATAGTATTACATTTTTTAAATAGTTTCTATGAGATCTTAAATACTAACCACGCAATTACGCAATTGATTGTTAGTTGAGTTGGATTAAGTGAAATCCCACATTGATTAATCATTTGATATATGATTGATGTCAATTTATATATGGGGACCACATTTTTGTTTGGAAATCTTCCAAAAAAAAAAAAAAATTGTGAATGCATGAGGTAATAATAATATTAATTGCAATGTGTAGTTAGAAATATATGAGTTATAATTTTTTTAAAAAAAAATAAATAATAATATTTTTTTTTGGTACAAAAGAGAGAATAAATAAATAAATAAATAATAATATTTGATCTAGAACTATTAACATAACTTATTAATTGGAGGAATTTGCACCCCGTACAATAACTTATGATATATATTACACTTATACACCTATTATATTCTTATTTATAAGATTACTAAAACAAACACAAAATATTGCACTTATACCTAAGATATGAGATTCTGTAGATGTAACTGCTATTAAGCAATTAATTAGCCAAATTAAATACAATTGGGATAATTTAATCTAATCAAATATATACTTGCCTAACATCCCTCTCTCTGCTATCATCTCTCTCATTCTCCAAACCACCCACCGCCTACGTTCACGCCTCTCTATCCAGAAAAACCCTCTTCAATGGCTAAGAAAAAACTACCATTTTCTACTCCAAAAAAAAAAAAAAAAAAAAAAAAAAA
>CACSLK010024540.1:16016524-16027110 GCA_902706635.1 Striga hermonthica | reverse complement strand
CAGTCAGTTCAAGAACAACAATTATAATCCGAGCTTAGTATATATTTTTAGCGAACCCTTAGAGCGTTCCTCTTTATCTAGAAAAGTAAGCATATAGAACCGAGCATCTTAGCATAAGATTGACCATAATACTTAGCATTTATTTGCGTATATGTTTATGTAGCTTAAGGAGAGTCGCAGTTTTTCTTAATAGATGGTTGGCTACAAAAGGATTTTTTTTTAGTGAACGTATCACAGTCTATACTGGATTCTACATCATTTATAACATCTATACCATGACTGAGGTAGGACAGTTAGTTCTCCTAGGTGAGAGGTCGACCTAAGGGTCTTCCTATTCCACCTGGTATCCGACTGGGGCTTTGGCCTCAGTGTCTGGATGGTGTGCACACGAGCGGCCGAGGGCCGAGGGTCAACGGACCAAAGTTCAGAAAAGTTCAGAAAAGAAAAGAAAGAATTCAGTTTCAGCTCTTATATATTGATGCCATGATATTGTTATTATATATGTTGTTTTATTCAGTACTGGTCTTTGCGGAGCATAGTGGTTTGCTCACGCCCCCATTATATTTTTCAGGTGCCGGAGTCCAGCGTGCCGAGTGAGCCAGCGTGGCAAGTAGTGGTCATGAGCTGGGGACATTTTTACCCACCATTTTATGTCCCATTATTCATGAACCAGTTTATGTATTAAGTTGTATGATTGTATTCCATACTTTATGGTTCCGCTTAGTTGTTTGTGCGAGACAGATGGACTGCATGTATAATTTCATTATCGCCATAGTGGCTCGATTTGGTTGCATGTTTTAATATGTCCGAGATAGTAAGTTAAGAAAGTTTTAGTAGCATCCTGCAAGAGATAAGTATTTTCGAAAATAAGCTCGCACGACATTTCGAAAATAAAAGTGAAAAATTTACTCTGATTTTAAAAAGTCAAAGCTAGTCAAGACGAGTGTTACATACGCGACTCTCGAGGGTGGAAAAAAAAAACCTCAAGGAAAGCAATGGCTACCTTTTATTGCATGAATGATGAACATTAGTAGCGATGACTGACGGTTCTGACAGAATGACTCCATAAAGTTTAAGGAGATCGTGTCTTTTCATTTCAAGCGTGAATGAAGTAGAATTGTCATTGAGGAATACTTTAATTAGAGCTGTCGTGATTGAATGTAGCAGGAAACTGACCGGGAAATCGAGATCTTGTATTGGCTATTAACTTTGTATTTCCGTGTGTTATCTTCTAATCCATTGTGCAATTTTTGTGCGTATGTGTGAAATTAACTTTGTTTAGAGGCTTTGTGTACGAATAAGGATAAGCAATCTGTTTTCTGCTAAATCTTATTTGTTGCAAGGTTGGTGTTTTTGTTTGCAATAACTCCGAGTCCGTGTACTCGAAAATAAGAACGTCGTCGCAATCCTCTATGTTATTGTAACCTGATGGCCAATGATGGTTATTTATCATGTCGTGATCGGCTCATATGTGGCACCGAAGATGGTTTTCCCTGAACTGGAGTCGTTGATAGTTGCAAAGAAGGTATTGCACCTTAAAGGATTATGAAGGATCTTTTAAGGAGGGTAGTCAAACCGAGAGCAATCACGTCATGAAGCCTGGAGTTATGTGCATTGTAAATCATAGAGCCGTCTGTATTCTCGAACTTACATTTTGTTGTAAGCTTTGACAAGTTTTCGTTCTTTTATTTTTTTTTTTTGCCTTCGGGAGAATTCTTCATTTCCTTGGACTTTTACAAAACCTTTGAAAACCTTTGTTTTTTTTTCTTGTTCGCTTGGAGTTTGGAGATCAAGTTTTACGATCTGATGTATCAACTAAGACAAGTGTTTCCAACTTTCTGGTTGTCTTATATTATCCTTTTAGTTGTGTTTGAGTATTCCATTCATCCTAATCAATTCATTCTTATCATTATCAAGGACGAATTGGATGAGACGCACCAATCATCTGGATGCACTTAGGAATATTCCGGAGAAACAACAAAGAAGGCCACCAGACGAGCAATGCGAGTTACAACCAACCTGAATATTGGAGGAGCCGATCTGTTTCATGGCAAAGAATTCTACACATCGACAAACGTAAACCTAACCGAAGAAGGATAACCAACTCTATCATGATTTGGTGACCTGTTCAATCAACCGAGAGCAACTGGAAAATCATTGAAAACCGGTTCAAGTCGATGTACCATCAGCTGAAGATTGAGGAATCGATGCATCCAAACGGACTCTGGAACCCGATGAGAAAAACTGCAGTCGAGTGATTCTTTTCGTGCTACGTAATGCAATGTCGACTGCGACGGAATGTCTTGTTATAGATCTGCAGCCACATCATAGTCTGTCTCTACTGACATTGAGACTTAGTGGAAATACCCGAAGATGTGATCGAGGTCATGTCGATAAGAGAAGCTCTCGCCTAGACCTTGAGGTGTGAACTGTGGGCAGTGCATATAAGTGGAGCTCGTTCAGGACTGCTGACACGATAAGCTACCAGAGGAAGAGCTATATCGAATAAGTTATGATTTTTACGAGAATATTGCGCGTCCAGTTTTTTCTGCTAACCGACAACTTGTGTGTAATTAATGTTTGACCTGTTTATCGTGTCATAATGTGCTCGTATTAATTTATGATCTTCATTAAAGTTATAAGTCTGTTCGTTATCTTTCAAATGAGATAAATTTCATGTTGATATATGCTCTGTAGCTCAAGTTGTATTCTTATGAAGGTAGACATGCATGAGATAGAGTTTTGTACCTGAACAGAAATCTGAGGTTGATCGTTAACTGATTTTACATTATCTTAATAACCTTATATGCTTCTTTGTTTTAAATGAAAGCTGTGGAGGCATGCTTTAAGTTTAATTTGAGACTTGAACCATGTCATTTGGAGGTCTGTAGCTCAATATAGGTGATAAACCCTGAAGTGCTGGCTATATCACATGTTAGTCTCTGGCAGGTTTGCGGAGTCAAATGTTTTGTGATTAAACTCGCTGATAATGTGATTATTTGTCAATGTGGACTTCAACAAAGTTGTAGATAATTGAGTTAGCTGCCTTTTGGTTTTTTAATTTCATTAAAATCATGTATGTAGCTTCATTTATCATGCAATTACTGAAGTCGTGTCAGTTGTATGAGTTCAATTTTTGACTGCAACGCTATTTTGATTATTTGATATATTATCTTCTGGTAAATAACCTTATTTGTTTCCGATGTCTTCATGAAAATTGTAGATGCATGTCTTAGGATTCTATTGCAACTTGAATCATATTCATATGAGTTATGCGTTTAGAATTATGTCTGTTTTAAAAACGATCCTCGGGTTACGTTTTGATAAACTTATGTGATATTTTTGGAAATGGGGTTTCCTTGATTAAATGCATGATTATATGCTTATGTAAACTTATTTGGACTTAGTGATTGTTGATTAGTTGTCCACGTGGTGAATAGTCATTTATAGGCTATGTTTACTTAAATGTAGGTGCTTGACGAGTCAAGCTCGCGCCTACACTCATTTTGTGAATTATCTCGATTTTTACCAGGTGGGTATAGTTTGTGCATCTATAATTATCGCACTTGTTATTTTGTATAAATGTCTTTTCGATAGCTGTTGTATGTGTGAGAACCTTAGTCTAAATGTCCCGTCGATAGTGCCTTCGATGAATGCATAATCAGTGGAGGTCACTTGCCCGTTGTATCCGGGAGGTGGATGCCCGAATCCATGTAGAGCGGAGGGGAGAAAATGGACGCCCGATTCTATGTAGAGCGAAGGGGTAAATCAACTCCACGGTCTCCTGGAAAGGATCCCTTAGCCCGTGTCGAGCCGGGATGGGAAGGTTTCCGGTTTCTCCTTGCCGATGTCTGATCGGAAGGTTGTTGTATGTACATATGGGGTTTGCGATAGGGTCATATAGGGAATTAGAGCTTGGATTCTATGCATAATTTAATTATGGTTTTAGATCTTTATGTGAAATATACTGTGCGGTATTGGTGAGCATGATGGTTCTGCTCACCCCCATTATTGTTTGTCCTCTTGTTTCCTCTTCCTATCTTTAGGTTGAGCAATGTTGGCGGCGACAGTGAGAGACGAGCAAGTGGTGGTCATGGAATTATCGAGTCTTTAGCTTCCGCTTTATTTATCTATGTTGTACTTGTTTATTATTATGCTTCCGCCTTATTTATGTTGAACATGTTGGACCCTTGAATCATGTTAAACCTTTGGATTGGATTTGAGACTTATGATTTTTGGTTTGTTTAATTTAATTGTTAGTATGCATGTGTAGGTTCTTCGTGTTTATTTTTATTTGTTTATTTATTTTTAGTTGTTAAGTAGCGCTCGTTAATGTTTTAAAGTTTTAAATTGGAATTTTGCAAAAATAAATTTACTCTAATTTTTATACATAAATTCGGTGAACTCTTTAAAATAAAGCGGACTCTGACTTTTATAAATAAATTCGGTGAACTCTTTAAAATAAAACGGGGTGTTACAATAGAGACAGGCTGCGCAAGGAAAGTTTCAAGGTTAGAGACGTTACTACCCAGCTTCTACATTTGGCTAGAGCAGCAACTATATAGTTTATACAGATGTCGATCCGGGCACAAATGTGTTGACACACATATTCATGGCCCATCCTGATTCAGTCAGAATATTCCAGACATACTACTGGTATGTCGGCATAGATTCCACCTACAAAACTAACATGTATGTTAATTTATAAATACGTTATTAGTATGAATTTAAATTAGTATGTTCGATTAAATTTTATGTGATTATATTTTGTCTTTCGGTCTCATTTGCACCGGTACAAGATGTCGTTGGTCGAGATGATTGGCATGACTCTGTGCAACAATAACTTCATAATTGCGTATGCACTCATGAAGGACGAGAAAGAAGCCAGTTATAATTGGGTTCTCCATAAGCTGAGACTTCTGATAGGCTCTGAGGTAAGGATAAAATATTTATTTAACTAGGAATAGAAGTACTTTGTGCAATATAGTAAAAACATTTCAGCAATTTTTGCTGTCTCATTAATATTTCTGTATCTGCCGCTGCTCAGGTATATCTTAATGCGGTTGTCACTGACAGAGAGTTGGGCTTAATGACTCCTATTAGGAGGAACTTTTCCCGGTCTGCCCACTTACTCTACACGTGGCACATCAACAAAGATGTGGAAGACAGAGTCTACATGCTGTTTGGAAAAAATAAAAAATTAGCTCAGAGTTTCTTCCGTGGTAGATGGAGGAAAATTGCCGATGCCAGTAGTTTGATGAGCACGACGCTGCTGTAAATCAATTGCTTGCAAAATACGGAAATGCCCCACAAGTGGTATAATATGTCGAGCAGACTTGGTTAGTCCACAAGGAGAAGTTTGTGAAAGCTTAGACTAACCGGGTAACACATTTTGGCAACACAACTTCCTGTAGGGTGAAGAGTGCACACTCTATGTTGAGGCAGTGGCTTCACACGTCGACCGGCGCGCTCGATACCGTGTGAAAGAAGATTGATGCGGAGATCAAGTCCCAGATGACTGAAATAAGGTACATTCCTTATTTTTAACTGTGTTATTTCGTTTTACTTTCGATTTTTAATTTATAAAAATAAATATAAATGAAAAAGCTGACCAATCACGTAATATGTAAAAATTTATTTTATTTAATACTTATATATTAATTATATAAACAAAACTATTATTAAAAATTAAACAATAATAAATACTAAATATATTTTATATATATATATATATAAATAAATTGATAAATGCACAAGAATGTTATTACTGCATTAGTTATAATATTTTGTAATGCATTAACAGGACAACGCTCGAGTCTTCGAGACTTAGGAGGAGTACGAGGTTTACGGGATTCCTTTCGAGTGCTTATCACTGAGGGTCTTGCATTACTGTCTGGACATATTGAACTCTAAGCTGACGAGGATGCGAGACTTGAGCTATAAAGTTTACAAGCGGTGTGGTTGTGCATTGCTTATCACTCATGTAATTCCTTGTGCCTGTACGCTTCGTACGACATATGATTCTGACCTTTCGATTGAATTGGAAGATATCCACGAGTTCTGGAGGACACTATAGATGTTACATCTAGGTAATTAAGGTTAATGTTTCATTTACAATTTTCTACTTTCTGATTAATTGTTAATTACAAATTAAAGTACATTACTTTTTTAATTCTTTGATTTTTTTTACCATACACTTGTAGGGACAGATCACCAGAGCCAGGATAACCAGAGGCAGGATAACCAGAGTGCATGGACAAATGTTGATGTATTTCGGACGCTTGTCTAGGAGGTTGAAACGGGCGATCCTGCGACGATTCGCTACATGAATCACCTCATGTACGGTCAGCTTTACCCAGACCAGCAAGCTTATGCAGAACCTGAGGTTAAGGAAAATATGCGAGGTCGTCCCAAGAAAACCAATTCAACCAAGCGTAAACCATCGCGCTGGGAGTACAAGGATAATTCGCGAGGTCGTCTGGTGAGCCGTACAAGCACTTCTACGCGTGAACCAACAAGCAGCCAGTCTTCTCAACCGTCACAAGAGGCACCAAAAGGTGACATATTATTTTTTTTTATACAGCTGAACGTTAATCAAAGTGTTAATATATAAATTATATTATATAAATTGTGACGTGAAATTATTATGATGTTCCAGCTGGTACCGAGACAGATATATTTGGTTTTACGTACTTCAATAGTATTCTCTAGCATATGTTGGACCACATAGTGAGCTACTTGAATGTGAAGGCAGATGGAAATTGTGGATGGCGGTTTATCTCGAGTTACATTTACGGGGACCAAGAGATCTGGCAACTCGTACGAGAGAACGTTGCCAATACGATTTACAGCCATCGTGACTTGTACGGGTATATCTATTTCAGAGATATCGACGCCGCAATCAGTCGAATAAGGTGGGACGGGGGCTCTTGTGACCAGCGTCACTGTATGGAAACTCCATTCGACCTCTACCCTGTTGCAACCATATTTAATACGACTATCATTTTCTTAAGCTTGGGTATCAATGGTCGTCAGTGCAACCAACACAGTTGCACAATATTGCCGCTCTCTGCACCATCAACGGCTACACGACCACGACGTGAGATTGCGATGTGTCCTCTTGGTCGCTACGCACACTACATTGGTGTAGATATGACTCCTGATTGTCCATTACCGCCTATTCATCCTATGTGGTTCAGGCACCGAACTGCTTCGGTTCATGGTTGGGAGAATCAGTACCAGCATAGGTTGCAATTGTGGTTTGAGGCTCAAAATAATCCATGTTGAATAAAAGAACGATATTATGCGGTTGTCGTTTTTTTTATTAATATGGAATATTGTAGTTCGAATGTAGTATAACAAAAATAAATAATGCATAAGTAATGAAAAATGTCAGTAATTTTTAACAATAAATAAAAAAAAATGTCTAACCCGACTCGTGTGGAAGGGTCACACGAGTCGTGTGACATCACACGACTCGTGTGACCCTTCCTCACGAGTCGTGTGGGTCTGCTAATAGCCGTTTATATGCTTCGAGATTTCCACGCGAGTCGTGTGGACTACTCACACGACTCGTGTGACTTCTACCACACGACTCGTGTGACTTCTACCACACGACTCGTGTGGAAATCTCAAAGCAAATTAAGTATATTGGAAGACCCACACGACTCGTGTGGAACGATCACACGACTCGTGTGACCTGACACGAGTCGTGTGACCCTTCCACACGAGTCTGTGGGTCTGCCAATATACTTAATTTTATTCGGGATTTCCACATGAGTCGTGTGGAAGAAGTCACACGAGTCGTATGACTTCACACGAGCACGAGTCGTGTGAGTCGTCCACAGGACTCGTGTGGAAATCCCGAAGCAAATGAACGGATATTAACAGACCCACACGACTCGTATGGATGACTCATGAATGGTCTGCTCTCAGATCTAGAGCGAACCGGTGGAATCGAGCTCAGATCTGCCTGGATCACCTTTGAACCTCTGCTGGACCGCTAGAATACCTACAAAAACTCAACGCCAGAGGTGTTTCCGGCGTAGAGCCTCCGACGCTCAAGTCAGTATGTGGAAGAGATGAAGAGAAGCTGCTCTGGGAATTAGGGTTTAGGGCTACCTCTTCTCTTTTATATAGGAGGGTAAATATATCTGAGATGCCCAAAATTCCTCAAGTCGGTGGACCTAAAAGGTCCAAATTGCCCTGGTCGATTCGTCTCCCCTCCTTGCTGAGTCATCTTCAGATTCCCTCTTATCCATAAGGAGACAAGAGGTTCTAAGGAATGTATCACGTGGAGTCAACTGTGCGCTTTACACCTCGAGGTATGTGGAGTCGACATCGAGTATCTATACGTTGACTCAAGCTCCAACTATTCAGAGGTCACGCACTTGTCAATTCTCAAATGGATGTCGACTACCAGGGAGTCGACTGGATCAAGTCAACCTTCACGATTCGACCTGTACGGGATCTTCCCTCTCAGGCATGCATTATGGAAGAGTCGACTTTTGACGAAGTCGACTTGAGCACACCCTCTGACATATGTCGACATGCTTGGCGGAGCCGGCTACTTTCCGGTCGAGTAGAGAGCCTTTAAGCCGGTATATCTTTGTATGGCTATATCATTTAGTCCTCCCCGGCAATTACTCTAAGCAGTCGTATGCTTAAGAGTAAGTATGATGGTTCGATTGTTGCACCTCCTCGACTTGGACTATATCATTCACTCTTACCTTGTCCTCGGTATGTCTCATATGAGTCGGACATTTTTTTACTCGTGGTTATCTTTCAGATAAATCTGACAATGATACCTTTTTTGAATTTTGAATTTCAAAAACTCTTGAAGTGACGCGTGTCGCCTCAACCGCCGACTCTTCATATTTCGTGCCTTATCAGGATCGTTGGTTTTCACGTTGATCAAACGACCAATATCCATCATCCTCATATATAAATATGCTTCAACTTTTTCCTTTAACACTTTTCACGCTCTAAAAACCTCCCAATTCTCAAATTCTCTCTGTACTCACGGCGATCCGCGCGATTTTGTTTCGTCCGGTAATCTTTTCTGGCAACTCCAGGACTCGGACTAACTTATCAAGCCAACATGAGTAACATGGGTAAGCACCTTTGAATTACTCCCCAGTTCTTGTCAATTTTTGTTATATTATTATTTTTTGATTTTTCTGGATTTCTGAGGCTTGAGGTTCTTGCGCCTTATCCAGGCCTCGCAAACCCCAGCCTCTCTACTTTCTCCTTTTTTTTGTGTTGAATCTTCTTATGCGCATGTCTCTTCTTGATTTGTTGTTTTTTATTTTGTTGATCGCTGACTCTTAGCGCGTAGTCGCTTCTCGATCTCTTATTGTTGGTTCTTATCGACTCACCCGTCTTTTCTCTTCCTTTTTTCTTCCTCGACCTCGAGCCGACTCGTGTCGACTTGTCGGCATAACTTTGTCGAGTCATAACATTCTTCGCTTACTTATATCCTTTGTCGCTCCTTGCGAGTCAACTTTATTTGTTTTGTTTGGTCTTATTTCAGGATGACTAATCTCGACCTCGATTCTTTTCTTCTAGCTTCCCATTCCGACTCTTCCCCTGATACACTCGACGAACTGATCGATAGAGGCCTCGAATCGTCTGACTCAGTTGAAGTGGTTGGCTATAGGATGACTAGTATGTCTCCTCATTCCTCTTATGCTCATATTCTGGATCTCGAAATCGACTGGCTAAATACGACCAAGCACAATTAGGCGGTGGCTTGGTGGAAATTACCAAAAGTCCTTCTCCAAGGAATTCTCCCCGCCTCGACCTATTTCTCGAGGTATTCCAATTAGGTTATTAGATATTCCTGTATATAGAACAAGTCCTATACCTATACCAATAATTACTCCTTTTGTCGGTCCTCAAAGAGTTGTATCAATAGCTTGTCCTCTGGCCAGATTGGCCGTCCTGAACCCTTTTTCTTATGTCTCTGCAGCTCAAATCGAGGGCTTCAGACAATTTAGCGGGCTTCTCTCCGATTGGGAGTTGGTCGCTCCGGGTCCCGACAACGAATTTGCCCGCCCTCCTCAGGATTGTCATACTTTTTTCATCGACCAAATTGTCTTTGGTCTTCGTTTTCCTATTCAAGTCGAGCTTTTGGAGATCAGTAATCTGTATAATATTCCAATAAATCAATTTTCCCCAAATGCTTTCTGCATCATGATAGCTTTTATTGTCGTTTCTCGTATAGTTCTCCGCTTTTTCTCAGCCGAATTTTTCTTCTATTGTTATAGTTACCGACTCCAAAAAGGCGCTCACTATTTGGTTCGTCGCTCCGGCGACACCTTTCTTGACGACCTTTTCTCGAATATCACGGAATAGAAGTCGAAGATCGGTTTTATTCGTCCTCCCGCCGGCGTGTATCCTTATGTCAATAATTGGATAATGATGAATGTAAAACAAAAGAAGTGGCCTCGATCCGAAAATTTCGAGAAGCTCTTAGAGGAGCTCAATAAGCATACTTATTGTAACGCCCCGTTCGTTTATGAATAAATGGATTATTATTATTATTATTATTATTATTATTATTATTATTATTATTATTATTATTA
>CACSLK010024540.1:15984682-15999863 GCA_902706635.1 Striga hermonthica | reverse complement strand
TTTAAAAAAAATTAGTACTATCTGGCTTGCTCTGCCTTGTTTGGCTCTTATTATTTCTTTTTGTTTTGAGGTTTAGCTCTTCGGAGAAAACAGTGAAATGGGTTCCTCTTGCTGCTCCCTTTCTCCATGCTTATTGTTCAACAAGCTTTCTCATTTATTATCGACTATAAGGGGCAGCAAATAGGGTATGTTTTGTTACTGTGACCCATTTTTGTCTGATGTGTTGTTGGCTTGCAAGAATCTGCAGATTTGTGGCATTTTTTGGATGTTTTTTTCTTTGGAAAATCTTCTTGATTTGCTTGGTTTTCTTTGGTCTTTTCCAGGTGTCTGAATCTCTTTCAAAAGAGATTCTACTCTCCATGCCATTTTCATGCTTCTGAGTTATTTTATGGCTTAGAATATTTTGAAGTTCAGCTTTGAGTTAGTGCTTATTCTTCAGTTGAGGGCTTTTTTTTTTGGAAAAAAGAGAGAAAATGGGCTGTGTTGCATCAAGAATTGATGAAGAAGAGAGGGTGAGAATTTGTAAAGAACGCAAGAAGCTGATGAAGCAATTATTATCTTACAGGAGAGAATTTTCTGATGCTCAAGTAGCTTACTTGAGATCACTTCGAAACACCGGCATAACTTTAAGGCAGTTCACCGAGTCCGAATCATTAGAACTCGATGACTCGGCCTCGAATATCCGATTCCCCCCTTCCCCTCCGCCACCTCTTCCGCCTTCCCCTCCGCCCCCACCCACTTTCAGCCCCGATTCCTCGAAATTCAAAAACCACAAGCCAAGCGAGTCCCTATCGTCAGCAGATGAAATAACCGAAATCGATGAGGAAAGCAGTGGCACTCCGCCTCCTCCCGTCCCAACTTCTTCTTGGGAGTATTGGGACGTGTTTGGCTCCGCCTTGCCACATTGCGTGAAAAGTGAGGATGATGAGGAGAATTGGGTTGATGCGAATACCGAATTCGTGGCAGATGATGAGGAAAGTTCGGATTTTGATGGCAACGGTAGAGTTAGTAGTGTGGGCGTTGAACTAGTTGAAGATAGCTCGTCTGTGGTGAGCTCTTCGGATATGGCTATGGTGGTGTGGAGAGGGAGGAAGAAGAATTTGGCTGGTGTGGTTAAGGATTTAGACGAGCATTTCCTGAAAGCTTCGGCTGTGGTGAAGGATATCGCCATTTTCATAGATATCGAGGCTGGTGGGACTTTCGTTTACCAGAGTTTCAAGGAGAATAAGAGTAACTAACTAAACTACCTTTATTTATCCTTGTTATAATTAGTGCATTATTACATGCTTTGTCATTGTGTAACTACCTTTTATCCTTGCTGATATTTTGTTGTATGTGAAGTTATAACTACAAGAATAACTGGTTTACAATGGTCAAAAGCGTCTTTTTTCGTCAAGTTTTGCAAATTGCTCCCATCGATCTTTGTCGAATAGGGTACTTGTAATTTTGACAATATAGTCGGACCTTATATGTTAATTAAGCTGAACCACAAGGATGGTATTAGCAATTATCCGAGGCCCTGCTGACTAAATTGTTGTAATGTGCTACACGAGTTCATTCATGTCTGCATCTGCTGACTAAATTGTTGTAATGTGCTACACGAGTTCATTCATGTCTGCATTTCTTTGTAAGAAAAAGTTGTTCGATAAGATTATTTAGGGTGCTCGAATCATTTACAGGGAAGAGAAGCAATCCAGCTAAGGTTTTTAGTGCCCTCACTTGGAGTTGGTCATCACGATCACTTCAATCTCCTAAAGATAGTGGAAATTCTCATGAATCTAACGACCCCTGTAAGCCGGGTGCTCATTGCATTACTCTCCAAAAGCTTTATTCAGAGGAGCAAAAACTCTACAAGGATGTTAAGGTGATTCGATTCGAGTAAAACTATACGAGTCTACCTTCATATTGTTCTTGTACATCTTATACTCGATATAGCGTGTTTAAATTAGGCTATGTTTGATAAAATTAGCTGATAAGCTAGCTTATAGCTAATATAAGTATTTTTGAGCTTATATCTTATAGCTTATGACTTATAGTTGAAAAGATAGCTTATATGAAAAAAATGTTTGGTAAAATTAGCTGATAAGGTAGCTGAAATAAAAATTTGAACGAGCTTATTTGAAAAGCTACCCAAAAGAAGCTATGATATAAGCTCGAGCTATTTAAAAAAGTTCGTCCTACCAAACGAAGCTTATTTGAGTACATGAAGCTTATGATATCAGTACATTTATCTGTATATTTCGATTGTTATAAAATTCTATGATTACTTTTCTTCATTTTTTTGTTTCCTTTTGATATCCCTTTAATAGGAGGAAGAAATGGCCAAACTGGAGTATGGTAGAAAGTCGGTATTATTGCAGCGATTGCATGAAGAGCACGATTATGCCAAAGCTGAGAAAGCACGTTTAGCATATGAAAGCTTGGAATGTTACATATTATCTCTGCAAGACTCAATTCGAAAGTCATCATCGAACTTATTGACCCTCATTACCAAGGAGCTCCATTGTCAGCTGATCACACTAACTTCAGGGTAAAAAAAATCGAAATACGTTAAAGGCTGATTTTTTTTTTTTTCAGTTACACGATTGTAAAAGATAACTTTGTGCATTGTACTATTTTCACAGACTGATGCATATGTGGCAAACAATGCACGATTGCCATGAACTTCAGAGTCATATTTCTCAGCAGCTGAATCATTTAGCCGATCAACAGAAGATCGAGCCGACTACTGAGTCTCACCGTCAGGCGGCTGCTCAGCTTCAGACAGAAGTCAACTCTTGGTACCTTAGCTTTTGCAAGCTTGTTAAATTTCAACATGAGTACGTGAGGGCTCTATGCAAGTGGTCTGAACTTACGCGTTATCTCCGAGATATTGACTGCTCAAGAATTGATGGCTTGAAAAAAGTGCATACTCTTGCCCAAAAATGGCTGCAGGCACTTGATACTTTGCCTGATAAGGTAAACTCGTGGTTCGAATAATAAGAGCTTTTTGAGAGAGAGAGAGAGAGAGAGAGAGAGAGAGAGAGAGAGAGAGAGAGATGTGCTTCAGAGATTTTTTTTCTACTGTTAGCATTTTGAATTTCACAACCAGATAATGCACTTTACAACTCATTTTACCGCATCTTTTTTTTTTAATCTTTTATCTTCTATTTTACACGATGCTCATCAAAAGCTCTCGATTTCCTTATTCAACAGGCAGCAGCGTCTTTACGAATGCAACCAGTTTCTACTTGTCAAATTAGGTTTTACTTTTCGCATACTCCACAAGTCATCTGTATAGTTTGAATAATTCACTTTTGGCCCGTGCAGATAGTTTCTGAAGCTATTAAGGGCTTCTTATCAACCGTCCACACCATTGTCGTGCAGCAGCATGAAGAATGCAGCATGCGCAAAAGATCCCAAAGGCTAGAAAAGAAACTCGAAAGAGAGCTTGCTTTACTTTCGGAAGTTGAGATGAGATTATCCGGAAGCTTCTCGACCGAAGATTCAAACTCTGTACTGACTTCTTCCAACCACCCTTTGACAATCAGGCGTGCGAAAGTCGAAGCTTTGAAGGTGTTAGTGAACAGCGAGAAGGTTAAGTACATGAATTCTGTTAAAACAACGAGGGTTATGATTGTTAATAGCCTGCAAACGAGTCTCCCCAAGGTTTTTCAAGCGCTTACAGTTTTCTCGAGTGTTTACGCCGATAATTTCGAGGAAATTCTCAGCGATCATGAAGACGTGCAGCACACTCCAACTCGTGTAATTTAAAGTTTTTGTGATAAAACTTGGTGTTAATGTAATGTACATTCTGCTATTACAGTTGAAGATTATCATCATCAACATCATCATCCCAATTCTCTTCTGTACCATTTTTCATTTGCTGGAACCCGTTTCCCAATCTGCTCATCTCAGCAAGTCCTGAATGAACATATAAAAAAATAATCAAATAAAAGTTTCACCAGCAAAATGAAATAAATCAAACACAGAATTATACAATTGAGGTTTTGTACTTGGTTTTGCAATTATCTTCCCAAAGAGTCCAATGGATCATAAAACATAAATGCATTGTTTGAGGAAATACTTGTGAGTTATAAGTATCAAACACAACAAGATTTTTTATTTTATTTTTTTCTTTTAATAAAATTCAGCAAACTCTCCAGCTAGTTTAAGTAATAATAATAATAAAAAAGCGCGAACACATACCTTCGATCACTCTGTATAAGGCCGACCACCATCGATAATACGGAACCTCAAAACGATCGAGCGTATCCTCAATAACTCTGTTGTGTTCACCCATCAACACTTTCTGCAGAGTTACAATTGCTTCATTTGTTTTGCGGATAATAGTAATGCTGTTCTTCTCATCTTCACAATATGGAATCTGAAGATTCTTTAACGAGGCTTCGAGATTTAAAGCAAGAGCATGCCGAGTGGCTTCATTCCAGCGGGACGATATGTGGGCCCCGTTTTTAGGTCTGTTAGTATTTTCCCGGCCCTTTGTACTCAAAACTAAGCTTTTCAAGTACTTAGCATTCGCGGGTCCCGTGCTACGAACCATCTTGGAGAAAACACTTCCTTCGCTCGAAAGAAGATTTTCGGGAGTGTCGTACTCAATCACCTGTTTTTTCTAGTCATTTTTCAGAAAGTCGACGTAAACAAAGAAAAAGGAAAAAAAAATCGATTCTCTTTCAAAACTATGGAGTATCAATCTGCTACTGTATTTGTCATATCATACCTGACCAGAATCAAGAACGAGAATCCGGTCACTATCGATGATGGTATTGAGGCGATGAGCGATAGTTAGCATCGTGCAAGATTTAAATTCGTCACGGATTGTTTTCTGTATAAGTGCATCAGTCCTTAGATCAACGGCTGCTGTTGCCTCATCAAGCACGAGGATCTTTGATCTACGAAGTAATGCTCGTGCAAGACTCAATAGCTGCCTCTGCCCGACACTAAAGTTCTCACCCCCTTCGAAAACCTTTCAAAAACATCCCAAATAAGCATCTTTTTTTTAATGGATTAATCAGCTAAAACTACAATATGTCCTTTTTACCTCAGCATCCAAGCCTAATGCACTCCTTCTGAGAACATCCTTCAAGTGTGCTCGTTCCAAAGCCTCCCATAGATCCGAGTCGTTGTGCTCGCCAAAAGGATCAAGATTAAATCTAATGGTACCTACAAAAAAACACCAAAAAATCGATAAAACATAACATCGTATTCAAACAAAATGGCTATAAACAGAAGTTCCCATATCCACATGTAGGGATGTTATAGAACCGAACTGTTTGCAAACAAATCTCGCTCGTGTTTGTTTGTGTTCGATAACAGCTCGTTCGTTTGGTAATCGATCTGAACTCGAACATAAAATTATGTTCATTTAGTTATCGAACGAACAAGAACAAGTTTGCGAACAAAAGATATATTTTATAATTTTATATATTATGTAATATAACATTAAATATTGATATATATTAAATAAAATAACTTGTATGGTATTAAAATAAAAAAAAAATATCAACAAACACGAACACGAACTTGTCGAACAGTTCACGAACAAGTTCGACTATATAAACGAACGAACACGATCGGAATTTTTTTTTTCAATTACTAAACGAATGAACACGAACATGTTCGAAAATTAGTCGAACTCGAGCTCGAAAACCTTAAGCTCGTGTTCGGTTCGATTCGATAACAACCCTATCCACATGACGGTGAAACATGTATATATATACCAGAGAAAAGAACAGGTGATTGCGGGATAATGCTGAGGACTCTGCGTAAATCCATCAATCCAAATTTCGCAACATCAAAATCATCGATCAAAATTCTTCCCCTTTCGAGCTCCACTATTCTGAACAACGCGTTAATCATGCTCGATTTACCGGCCCCAGTCCTCCCAATTATGCCGACTTTTTCATGCGGATAAATACCGAACGTTAGCCCCCTCAGGACAGGAGGTAACTCGGGCCTGTACCTTAAACAAACATCCTCAAACTTCACATATCCCAATGCAGGCCATCCGGGAAGGGGACGATTTTCTGCGATCACTTCAGGGGCCTCGGAGGGCAAATCTATGTACGTTCCTACACGTTCGACCGAATTCAAACTGTTTTCGGCTCGACTCGCTTGTCTCAAGACATTGCTCAACAGATTCGTGATGTTTAAGGAATAACTAAGGAGCAAGCCCATAGTAGATGCAAATGCCACCTGGTTTTGAGCTCGGTTGTTTTGCATGACGGCAAAAGTTGCGGTCAGCCAGATCATGAACCCGCCAAGAGTTTCGAGTCTTATGGTTAGCCACCTGTTAGAGCTTATGTTGACCAGAGTGAACCTCGTGTTGTTGTCCATAGACTGGCCGTTTATCTCTGCCAATCGGTCGTAAGCTTTGTATGCTCGTATTGTGGAGAGACCGTTTAGTGCTTCTCCAAACTGAGCGTATACGGGCGATCGGGTGATCGAATCTAGACGCTTTGCTTCTCGGGATGTGCTCTGCAGTTTTATCGGTTACAATATAAAGGGAGAATAAGACTATGTTTGGTAACCAAATAAGATTAGCTTATCGCTTATAAGCTTCCTGTAGTCAAATGAGCTTCGTTTGGTAGGACGGGTGCTTTTACCAATTAGGCTATGTTTAATAAGCTCATTTGAATACAGGAAGCTTATAAGCTATAAGCTAGCTTATAGCTTATTAAACATAGCCTAATTTTATACCTCAAAAATCACTTATAAGCTATAAGTTAGCTTATTAACTGATTTACCAAACATAGCCTAATTGGTATAAAATCCAAGTGTCATATTGCATTATATGAAAAAAGGTTAACCTGGTAATAAAGATATGCGGCGTAAAACAACACGAGAAGAGGCAATATGGCCCATAAAGATATAGGGCTCACAAATCCTATCAGCAAGAAAGTCGATAGCAGCTGGAAAAATTGGCTTAAAAACATGTTGACATAATTTGCGACATTACGGTCGATATCACTGAGATCTTTTGCGAATCTGTTGATTACCCGACCGATAGGGTTAGTATGAAAGAATGCCATAGGAGCTCTGAGTATGGAATGTAGCATCGAATCATGAAGTCTTTTAGAGGCATTAAGGCTCGATGTGATCAACCAAAACGAATTCGTCAGTGTCACTAGCACCTGCGTTAAAAAAAAGTAACATTTACGATAGTATTTGAGTAAATATTACTAAAATGGGAAATTTTCCATCGAGAGAATTAATTACCTGTCCAAACGAGAGTATTGCGTAAATAAGAATATAGAAACCGGGATCATAATTGGTCGATGTGCTCTGTTTCGTCCATATACTCAGCCATGTGCTACTTGAAATTCTCAGAGTTTCTGTTAGTATATAGCATGCAAATAATACCAGTACACCCCACAAGCCCCCCAGAGCATTTTTATACCTGAAACAATGATAATCAGAATAAACAAATAAAAGCAAGCACAAGTATTTTTATTTTTTTCACAAACTATACATCATCATAAACAGAATTATCCCAAATTATCGAAATTATAAAATTTTTTAAAAAATTGACAGAACTCAGTAATCACCTGTTTAAAACATTCCAGCTGACTATCCCAGTTTCTCTCTCCTCCTGCTTGATAAGAACTGATCTGCCTTCTTTGACTTTGCTTGTAGAGTTGTTAACAGCAGTTTTTGGCACTTCATGCACATCCACAGCTCTCGAAAGTGGAGAAGTTTCGTGAGGAAAACTCACGATATCCCCATTATTTTCATGCATTTGTTCTTCCATTTTGCCTGCATTTTCCATTAGTTTCTTGAAAAGTGTGCCGTTTTTGGAGAGCTCCTCGTAGGTGCCTTCCTCTTTCACTGTACCTTCAGAGACCAAAACTATTCTGTCCACTTGGGGAAGAAAATGTAACTGATTAGTGACGAGAACTCTCGTTTTTCCTTCTAGCGCTTCTTTGATACAGTTATTGAAAACCTGGAGGAAAAAAAAAATGCAGTCAATCAACATTCTTATACAAAATATCAGAGGTAAGAAAAAATTCCCAATACAAAGGCTTTGAAGCTGTTGAGAAAAAAACATTAACTTCCAAAACCGTATTACAAAAATAAATAAATAAATGATTCAAATTTCAATATATTAGATCTGGTTTTGATTTAAGATACCTGTCGAGCTACATGAGCGTCTAGAGCGCTTAACGGGTCATCAAATATGTAAACATCTGAGTCAGAGTACACTGCCCGAGCCATTGAAACTCTTTGCTTTTGACCTCCACTAATATTTACTCCTCTTTCACCAATCTCAGTAAGATCATGGCCCTAACGAGATCATAAAATTTAAATTAAAAAAAAAAAATCACATCACAGTTAAACGTAAGACCATGAACCAAACATAAATAATAGTTGGAATTACAAATTTAAGGATATACTCAACTGGAAGCAATTCAAGGTCATGGTTCAATGCAGTGACATCTACAGTCTTCCAATATCTTGTTGGTTCAAAGGATGACCCGAATAATATATTATCGCGAACCTGCAGTTAGCGATTCAGTTGTAAATAAATATTAAAATTTGAAAATAAATTCAACGTGCACAATCTTTTTTTTTAATCTACGGAAGATTTTTTTATCCAGAACATGACAACTAATGGAACTCAGATTCTACATCAAATTAGCCAAAGAAAACAAAAATTGGAATTGAAAGAAAATAAAAAGTATGATTTTGGACAAATTTGAAACTCACTGTAGCATTGAAAATCCAAGAAATTTGTGGCACATAAGCTACAGATCCTCTGATTACAACACTTGCATCGCCAATGGGAGGTAGCTCTCCGAGCATTGCTGAGATTATTGAGGTCTTTCCTTCTCCAGTACCACCAACAATTGCGATTAAGCTGCCAATCGGTACTTGTAAATTAATATTCGATAAAGTGGGTCTTGCCTCCTGTAAAGTAGCCATTCGGTGAATATATAAAAGGCGCGCATGCATTCATATAAGCAAAAGAGTGCTAGAAAATTCATAGTTAAAAATAATGGGATATAAAATAATTCGGAAAAATCTACCACCTGCACAAAAGGTCAAATAATTTATGTTAGAATTGAGTATATTTAATGAAGACCTTAGAATCCCATGAAAAGTTTCCACCCTTTATTGAGATTGCTGGGAGTGTTGGCTCGAGTGATGGATTAGGTGATAAAGATCTCTCCTCGGCAAGCAACAATTCTTCCAAACGCTGTAGAGATACATTTGCATTCACGACCTGAATATTTGGAAAATTATATCAGCATATCGAGAAAAAAATCAAATGAAGTATTTATTAAAAACAGATTATTCACTCTTTAAGGTCTAAGATTTATCTGAAATGGGTGATGATAGTAAGTAGAAAATATAGGCAAAAAATACCCAGTACCTGATTTACATATATGTATACTTAAAGAAAAAACAATTACATAGAACAAACCTGGGTAATTAAATTAGGGAGCATATTCAGAGGCCTTCGTAGAACAGCAAACAACGAAAGAGATGTGAAGGCCCTGGAAGGTGTCAAGTCTCCACCGAGAAAAGTGAACACCCCGAAAGAAATAACTGTCACGAGCACCGGTGCGCTGTTTAGTATGAACGTATTACACTGCAAAAGAGTTAATTCCCAAAAAAGGTCAAATTTTATGGGTACTGCAGTT
Source organism: Striga hermonthica (assembly GCA_902706635.1). NCBI lineage: Eukaryota > Viridiplantae > Streptophyta > Magnoliopsida > Lamiales > Orobanchaceae > Striga > Striga hermonthica. The sequence continues at coordinate 15,990,219 of CACSLK010024540.1, read as the reverse complement.
CATCTGCATTCAAAAACTGATAACACTAAATTTACATGTCTGCAAACAAAAATGACAAAAAGGGCAATGTAACTAATAATAATCATACCGCCGAGAGTAACTGAGATTTTCTGAACCACGACAGCTCATCATCTCTCATCGTTTGCACCTTACACTTGAAACTGTTTTCCCACGCATAACATCTATTGTTGATCGAGCAAAAATTAAAAAAAAAAAGATTAAACCTTATATAAAAACTGAAAAAAAAAAAACGATAGAATACAAGTCTATCGTCTGATTGCATACTTTACGGTATCCATTGCCGCCAAGATTTCGTTCATTAAACCAACTCTCTTGTCAGTACGGAGCAATCCTTCCTTGGATAGTTTTCGCATTCTGCTAATGATACAAGTCTGTTTGCCAGATATAAGTAACTATGTAGAATTAAAGCGGAAAATTACAAAATCAAGAGGCAACTAAAAAGGTAAATGAACAAGATCACACAAGAGAAGCCTAGTCTGGAGGTGGACACTATCAGGTTTTATTTTATTTATTTTTTCATTTATTGTTATTTATATTTAATAAATAAAAGGCAAAGGCAGTAAGAAAGAGCTTAGTTTTACCTGGACAGGGAACATAAGGACTAACATCAGAGAACCGAGAAGCGAAGCTGCACCTAATTGCTGGTAGAGAAGAACCATAGCCACAATAATTCGAAACGGGTATGACCATAAACCATGAAGTTGTTGGCATATTTGCTGAAAAATATGAGCGAGTTATTAGATATTTTTTAACTTCTTTTTTTTTTTTCGTGTATTTAGTCGCATGTTCAAAACATTTGGTTATTTTTCCATCTGTGTGAATGTACCTGAAGTGCATTTGCATCTGTTGTCATCATATTTGTTATTTTTCCAGATGGAAAGTGCTTACGGCTTTCATGTGTTAGCCGTAAGGATTTGCGAAATATGGCAGCCACCTAAGTATTTGGACAAAAGAGTTACAAGACAAAAAATACAGTCTAATATATGCCTTAAGAAGAAAGCATAAGTATTGAAATCTATCTTAATCAAAGTTAACAAAGTGAAATATATAATTGTGTTCTTCATACCAGAGTCGATCTTAGCCGAAAACCGATTCGCATGACATTCTGAAAATAATGAGCCTCACAAAGCACTCCAAGAGACTGAAACACCATTGAAAATTCACATTATAAACCACAATCCAAGATTTTGAATAATTAGCTTTAAAGACACAACCCAGTAAGTAATCGAGGTGGGACAAACATAACTTCCCAACAATTAGCATTCAATCATCCAACTTCTGAGTAATGTGTTAAATAAAAAATACTGAAAAAAAATGCCTGAATATTTCTACAGACTTCATAAGCAAAATAAAACATTACATGTTATGCCTGAATGAAAACTAATATTCTAATACACAAGGACAGCTTATGTCAGTAATATTATGAAAATAAAACCTAAGAACGATCTAGTTTCAGAAATAACAATATCTACTAATGCAAATGAAATAGAATTTTCTAATGGAGATCTTACCACACTTAAGAAAATCGATAGAGCATAGACATAACCAAGCCAAGGTGGATTGCCTCTCTCCAGGGACTGCCAGGAGGATAAAAGTCAATAAGACTACAATTCTACGAGGCAATATCGTGTTCATGGCAAATCATGGAAAGGAAGTAGATTTAGTTTTATTGCCATACATATCTTTTCCAAAACCCAAATACACGGATAAAGGGCCATTTCATCCCAGAAAGGCGAATATATCAGTTGGTAGGAGGTTAGTGGTTAATCAAATGCTCAATAAAGATAGTAAATTGTGTATTTTATCTCTAACATTTAATTTATTGAAATAATAATCAAATATAAAATATCCAGTCTTCATAAGTGGGCACAGCACAAGACTAACTCAAAAAAAAAAAAAAAAAAAATGCATGTTGCAGGGTACCTTTAGAAGATGATTCAGTAAAACAGGTCCCGCAAGCTCGGAAAGATCACTACCAATCTGCAAGATCCCGAAACAATGCTCTTTGATTATGCTAATTATACTGAAACACACATTGGGCTTACAGCTAATATATAGAAAAGGGTGAAGAAAATAGAGAAAACTGGTCATTACTTTGTAGCAGCCTCCATACCAAAACCTGTAGAAGATATTAGGAGCAAGCACGAGACAAGTTATTCAACAATACTATTAACTTTATCAAAACCATGTTCAAAAATATATACACACGCACACACACAAAATTATATATACCTGCCTCCAAGGCTATGATTCAAAGCACGTAAAAGCCATGGTTTTGGTCTTTGAGATTCTTTCACCCAAGAGTACTGGAATCTGGAGACTTCAAAATGAAGAAGTTATGAAGATTAAATTAAATTAAATTTGTATATACGAAAAGAGATGGTAAATCAAACATAGACTTTGTAGTTTGTACACAAAATTTCTGTCTGATCCCATGAGTCCAACTTCCAGACATCCTTTTCGGTTATGGGTTTTTTGTAGCCTTGTCGCATTAAAGGGGTCATCCAGTCAATGTAAATCCCTACACAAGGAAAGATAATAGGAATGGTGTTATAATGGAAGATATATTTTTCAACTGTGAGTATTATGACATTTTATCAACCTCGTTTTTCTAATGCTTCTTATTGTTTTACTAAGAAAATGTCGATATGATGAAAAAAGATAGTGATATTTCTCATCGAGAAAGAAAAAAAATAGTGACATCTTTGTTTTACACCAATGTACTTTAGATTTTTAGTATATAAATTCGTAAAACCTATATTATATAGTTTAATGGCTCTTCATTGAATCGAAGAATTAACAGTTGCGACTTACTGGAAAATATATTAGCATATCTCTCGGGGCAAACGAGCTCCGCTAGAGGCTTATTATCATTTTTGGTGTCATCAACAGAATCTAATAGTGGAATGTAGCCTGGGTATCGGTCCAAGTTTGGAACATAAACTATAAGCATCACCCCAAACAAAATCTGCACAACTTAAAAGTGTCATAGAGAGAACGAAAAAGTTAAACTTGGAACTCTGCAAGTCACATTATGTTCACAATTAAGAAAAAAAAAAAGTTGGGACGAATTCCCTTCACTTGGACAAAAACTAATCTACCTGGAAGAAGACTGAACTTATATACAAGTACAGAGTAGACCTGCAATTCCAGGGAAAATCACATTTGGTTAAATTCTAAATTTTGACATTTTTATATAGGAGACACACAGAGAGGCAGCACATTTAATTACAAAAAAACAACCATAACTGATAGTAATAAAAATCTAAAAAATAAAAAGTTTATTCTCTGCCTACAAAAAACCCCCACAGGTCCATACTTACTGCAAGTACCTCCGACAGAAAAAATCATACCAAGTTCACCATATATAATATCATGAAGTCAGTCACATTCACATGGATTAACTAACTATTACCTATGTCCTGAAAATTCAGCATGACGTGTCGATAGTTTCTCAGTGAAGAACAACATTGCCAGCATTCAAGAACTTACTAGGCACTTCTATGCTAGAACTCAATTCTGTTAATTTCTTTCTAGAACAGTTGATCATATTTTTTTGGGGTATTGAGCAGTTTATGTGATTATTTTTCAATTATCAGTGTCGGAGTGCACAAATATTAATAACCGAGTTTTCAAAAGTGAATGTTATAAAAGATCCCACTTTGGGGTGTTTACAAATTCAAACTTCAAAGCATATATGACCAAGGTGAGGGATGGAGAGACTAACCTGGCATAGTAATCTTTGAATTGGAAGATGAAATTGCAAATAACTGAATCTCCCACTAATACATATATTACTCCAAATCTTACATACCATCTGAACTCTTTGACATATACATTAGTTTCATGAAGTAGCATAACAACCATAGAACACCATGAGATAAACTCGATGCCCAAATGAACCATCTGCAGAGCCAAACAAAAAAAGAAAACTTTGTGTATAAACAACACAGGAGAGAGAGAGAGAGAGAGAGAGAGAGAGAGAGAGAGAGAGAGAGAGAGAGAGAACTATAAACATTAGCCAGATAACAACGAGATACCTCAAAAGGAGCAAATCCCATCTCTTCATCCAAATTGAATAGTGATATCTCCTTGACCAATCTGAACAACGGCTCAGCAGCACAACAACTTGCTAAAAAGGCCAGTGCATAGTTGTAGAAACTTGTTCTCAAGCAGAACCTTTGGACTTTTGGGTTGAACTTGATCAGCCACATTCTATACAAGCACAAACCCAAAAGAACCAAATGAGAAACATTCCCAACAATAGAGTCAACGGCACAAGGCGTATATGCACCAAGTGCGCTGTCTGTCTCTCGAGCCCAAATCGCATTTGTCGATGGCCGGCAAAACCATACTAATGGTTTAAAACCCATCTTTCTGACTATCAGCCAATAAGATTATGACAGCCACCTTCTGCAAATCAATTTCTTGGTCAGTCCCTGAAGACACAACACTAAATATGGTTTTCAGCACAATCGGAAGTATTACATAATATCTTCAATACCCAGATCATATCACTCATGCGAAACTAATTAATTTGGAACGATACTTAAAAAACAAAAACTGCTCCAATTTCATCCTCAGGGGAAAAGAAGGAACAGGAAAACTACAAATAGCTAAGACAGAGCTCATTGATCATTCAAACAGTCAATCAAAACCTCCCATTGAATGAAATGAAAATCAGTGATTGTTTTACTTGTAAGCAAAGTCCATTATCATAAAATCAAAGTAACCTATTTAACAGCCACGAGCTGAGAATCTTTATCGTCCAAGACGAGAAAAAATACGCAAGAATCTAACGAAAAAATCAAGCTTCAAAGTTAAAACATCCAAAACAAAGATCACATTTTGAGCATATCCCCACATCCAATTCTTATCCAGAACTATCAACGAATGAATGCTACCCAATTCTAGAGTTATGACATACCACCAGCGTGAAAGGAACACTTTACACAGCAAGAATCTAACGAAAACATCGAGCTTCAAAGTTAACCATCCAAAACAAATATTACATTTTTTAGCATATCCCACATTCAATTCTCATCCAGAACTCCCCATAATTTGTCAGAATACCATATTTGCATTTGCTTACATCAAAACGCCCAGCAAAAATCATGACAACCTTATAAAGAATCAATTTTTAACACAATTGCTGTACCTGTACGAGGAGGAACGAGAACTAACAGAAACCAGTCGAAACTTCAGTTCCACAAAATGGGTCAGCCTTGGCCTCTTTTTGTTCAAAGAGAAGCAAACAACAACACACTCAGGTTCAGAAGCTCTTTGCATGAAAACAAGAAAGCTCGCATCACCCATTGGTTAAAGACTAATAAAAGGACAAATCTTGTGAACAAATGGAGTGAGTGCTACAGATCCTGAAACGAACAAGACGACATACAAAAAACGAACAAAAACCAAGGGACCAATTGGAGGCGTGTAGGCGTCATTGCTTACGAAATTGTGCGATAGTCTGTGGAGAGGACGTACACAAAGAGCCATAGAATTTTTTACCAAAA
>CACSLK010024540.1:15960100-15973222 GCA_902706635.1 Striga hermonthica | reverse complement strand
GGCATCTCTGGAAGGTCTGAATGGCAGGACCAAAAGCCCAAAAAACAAATTTGAATTCTCTGTGCTCATAGTGGGCCGCCATATCCCCACCCTGCCATTCCCACTATACAACTGTAGTGGGGTTCGCTATTTGAAGCGCCGCAAAAAACCTACACGTTATAAAACGTAATCGTCAATACATAAACATAGTGAGATAAAATAAATAATACGTGCATTTTTAATAAAATTTTTCTTACTGAGGGAGTTGTGCGAAGTTCTCTTCCCAAGTACCATACAAACTGTCGATGGCTTTTTTCCTCCCGTGCCACGCCTTCTTGTAGCTCACATCCACTTTCCAACATTTTTTTACATCCTCCTGGATCAGGGTAACACTGTACTCCGGTTTTTTTTTTTAATTTTGGTCATGATAAGATTGGAAATCATTGTGGCGGTTACATTTCTGTGGTCATTTTTGTCGACTTCTTGCATACAACTATGCCTCTCGGTCCATTCCGTTACTTCCCACAGTTCATGAACCCGTGTGCAGTGCGACACCCGAGCCTTCCACGGACAAGGCTGAGCTTCTTCGGATTTGCACACCACCTTGAATGATTTCTTATTCGAATATTTTGACCTAATCTCCCTCAATCTACTCACGTTCCAATTCATTATAGCAATCTGTGCTTCTTCCTTGGACCGGAAAACAGTACCCAAACAAATAGAATCCACATTTCCATTCCAACGAGGGAGAGCATGCTCATCTCGGTCTACACACAACGGGTCCCACTCACCCATCTCGCGATACACGTGTTGACCGGTACTAGGAAATGGGTGCTCTTCAATAAACTCTGGATCACTCTCCTCGCTTATTGATGTATCCGATTCCGTTTCCGATGTATCATCTATGAAATCGTCTTCATCAAGAATGAAATCATCATCGGGTTCTTCTCTGGTTGTTGTGCTTGTCCCTTCGCCAAAATTACGAACATGCGAAGTGGACGTACCTTCAAAATCAGGCACTCCCCCGTAAAAAGGGGGAACATCCTCAAACTGTGTAATCACTGCAGGTGCCTGCGTAACCTGCTTCAACTCTAAATGCAAATACACATAGGAGAAAGCAGGAAAATAATATATCCACTCAAAGGCACTATCAGTATTCATATTTCCGATATTCCACGAACCATCGGGTCGGTTTGTCAGTAAACTAATCCCCTCAATTGTCAAACCATTTCGACGGAAACCAAAATTTTCATAAAGTCTATCTACAAATTGTTGAAATGATATCTTCTCCCCAATGGAAAATGAACCATCCGGACGGTTTATAAAATCTGAAAATGAATGTAAAACCTCTTTCGGATAATTCCAATACACATTAACAAAGTATGGTAGTCCGGCAGACGCAATTTATACCTGTTAAAAATAAAATCACGAATTCATTTATCAAACCCTAATACTCATAATCCATCAATAACATATAATTCACATTCAACCAAAAAAACCATAAAAAAAAAAAATCATTCTCAATCAAATAATCCCCTTATCGAACAATAACATATAAATCATCTATAATTTCGATAAATTGAAACCCTAATTTCAAAAAACCCTAACCACAACGACAACCAAACAATTACACAATTGACAATTAACACATAATATTTCAATATCCAATTCAACATACACACATAATCATTAATCAATTAGCAATTTCAAGTTTCAAACACCAACACATTCAAACATATTATAACAATTATCAATCTCCAAATAACTCCAAACAAATATAAAAAGTTAAGACAAACCAATATACCTCGTGCGAATGAATTAACCGGAAATAAGGCTCGTGTCGCTGTTGTCGGTTCACGTTAGAGTGAAGATTGGATCGAGTTTTTTTTTTCCTCTAAGTATTTTCGCTCTTCAAAATGCTCTCAGTAGTGCTCCTCTTGCTCTCTGCTCTCTGCTCGCTCGCGTTATGAATGGAGAAGAAAGATTTTTTTTTAATATATTTTACGAAAAACGTATTTAAGGAATACGTCTTCTGTGCGTTTAAATGTAAAACGTATTCCTTAAATACGTTTTGATTAAATGAATTTTTAAAAATAAAATAGTTTTTTTTAAGACGTATTCAGGAAATACGTTTTCAGAAAACGTATTTATTAAATACGGTTTTTGTTTTATTTTTTTTATTTAACGAAAATTATTTTGAAAATTGTTTACGATTTTTTTTAATTAAAATATTTAAATGAAAACGTATTCTAGGAATACGTTTTTTTAATTAATTTTTTTTTGAAAAACGTATTCAAGGAATACGTGTATTTCATGCTTGTCCACTCCTATTTTTCTTTTTTTTTTTTGTCCACTTAATTTCAATATTTTTTTTTTAAATAAATCACCCCATATGTTACAGATTTTATTTATTTATTTTTTTTTTAAATAAATCACCCCATATGTTACAGATTTTATTTATTTTAGGAGGCTCGTTTGCGGAATCTTGTTGGGATTATCATTTTTTTTTATAGATAAATGCTACGGTCCTATGACGGAACCATTTCGTTGGAATTTATAACTGTTAGATCAACTATCTCCGACTGCGTTCCCGTGACGGAACCATTTTGTAAATCAACTATTTCCGCGGTTACTGAATGATCTAACAATTATAAATCCAACGGAATAGTTCCGTAACGAGACCGTAACATTTCTCGAAAAATGCATACTTATGTTATCAAACGTTGTAAACTTTTATTTTTATTGCTTTCTTATATTATTTATTATAACATTTTCAAATAAAAGTATATATTTATATGAAAAGTATGGTAGCCGATTAATAATTATTAGGCACATCCTAATAAAATATATACCGAATGTTTTATGTTTTACTCTACTTCCAAATTATTTGTAATGTTAGGCATATTTTATTTAATCCACAGTTGCAATTAATATAAAATTTAAATTAAATCACCGAATATTTTTACCATTTCGATTTTAATTTTTTTTACACCTATAATTCATATCATTTTCACAATCACAAATTCCTATTGAACACATCTGCAAGAAGAAATCATAAACTCCATAACATTCATGTTGTCATTTATCATAAGAACCATCAAACTCATTGTCATTTTTCTTCACAGAAACAGTCATCAATTGACAGTGATACCCTGTTACAAACTCTGAAAATTTTCTGGCAAAAAGGAGCTGTAAGCTAACAGATATTCCATATTTGTAGTAATGTCAGATTTATTCGAGCACAAATCCTCGTTCGAATGCAAAGTCCCTTCTACATCCCAACATGGTCCCAGTCGATCGTTCGATCTTCAAAATTATCCGCATGGTGGAGCTTATTCCGAGCAAGCCTACTCATAATCGCCAGACCTGAAAAATAAAGATAGCGTACAATAATTATACGAGAAAAATAACTTCACCACTCGGCTGGCAAGATAATATCCGACTCGAAATTGTTTTAACCATTGTCGTCAAAAAAATTTATCTGATGATAAAAAGCGACATTCTCGCTAGCTATCTACAAATCACAAGAGTCAAATTTACCAAAGAAAAAAAAAACGTCGTTCAGCGTAATTATAGAAGGAAAGAGTTAATCTTTCAGGATCACAGATAACCATTCATGCATTTCAAACACCCAATTGAGTGGTGCAAAATTTGTAATTCTAAAAGCAGCTAAGTTCTTTTGCATCTGGACCAAAACTTTTGGTGTTGTTCTATTTGATTAACTAATAACAGAACCAATTATAGCAAACTGTCTCAATGCACACCCAACATATAAAATACACAAATAAAAATAAAACAATAATACAAAAAAATCAGTATATTCACATGTAAAAAAAAAAAGAAAAACAGTACCTTCGATCATTTTGTATAGAGATGACCACCACCTATCTCCCGGAATCTGGTTCCTGTCGAGATTCTCCTCGATTTCCTTGTTATGCTTACCCTCCAATACTTCCTGGAGGGTAATTACGGCATTCCTCGTCTGCCGGAGGATATTATTATCCTCACTGCTAACTTCCAACTGCAGGAGATCATTTTGCGAAGAAGTCAAACTCACCGCCAGTGCAAACTGGGCGGCAGCCGCCCAGCGGGAGGAGGCCAACCACCTTCTCCGGCCATCCAGCTGGTTTTCTGCCTCTCGTTTATCGCTGTCCGGTTCGCCTCTGAGCACTAGGCTGCGAAGGTACTCGGCATTTGCAGTCCCAGTGCTCTGGACCATCTTCGAAAAGGCACTGTCTTCTTTCTGTAGGAGTGTCTCGGGCGTGTCGAACTCGACGACCTGACAAAATTCGAGACAAAAAAGTCAACAACAAATTTAGGGTGTGATTGGATGTGGATTTGATTGATTTTTTTTTTTTTTGTTAACCATAGTTAATTTTGAAAAAGGTGGTATGGTTTAGTTATTAGTGAAATTTTGAGTGTAGATTCAAATAATATTTAAAATAAAATAATTAAAGCTGATTTGATGTAAAAGTATGAGAGAGATGATGTGAAGTGATGGTTAGTTAAAATTATGTGAGTAGATAATAATGAATTTAAAGTTGATGTGATGCGTAAGAATGATTAATTGAGTTTATTTAATTATATTGATAATGTTGAGGATAATGAGATTGAGTAAAATTTGAGTTTTGATTCAGTTTTTTCGTTTAGATGGAGTTTACATCGAATCACTCACACCTAGTGAATTTTACAAGAATTATAATAAAAAAGGTATAAGAGTTGCAAGACGCGCTTTGAAGGATGCCGCCTATAGTAATTTTATGAAATAGGTTTCGCTTGTAAATGAGGAAATGATAGAATGATATCAAAATATTTTAAGGGATTTTTGTAACTTCGGAATTTCTCCGGTTTTTACTGTAAATAATTGAAACTCCGGGTGTTTTTGTAAATATACCATCTCAAAAGGGGTAAAAAAAACAAGAAATAAGACATCCTATAAAAATTACGTATGCCCCCCGGGTACATTACAAACACTCAGTTGAGATTTGTCACTAATTGACTTTAACTCATTTCCTTAACAATGCAAAAACTTAAATAGTGAAGCTGTATTTAATAATTTAGAAAAGAAAAGTTTTTTTTAGGCTAAACATCAAGATAAGAACTTGCTATTATTCCTATACCATTTGTGAGACCAGTTTTCAGTAAATTTTCTGCAACTACCTTTTGGCATAGCAAAATTTTCTCCACTAAAATTTCCATTACAAGAAGCGAGCGGTAAAAAAGATGGCTCCATACCTGACCAGCATCGAGCAGAAGAATTCTATCACAATCAATGATGGTGTTTAAACGGTGGGCAATGATTAGCATTGTGCAGGATTTAAATTCTTCGCGAATGGTTTTCTGGATGAGGGCATCAGTCCTAACATCGACTGCAGCTGTTGCTTCATCAAGAACAAGAATCTTTGATCGGCGAAGTAATGCTCGAGAAAGACTCAACAATTGCCTCTGTCCGACACTGAAATTTTCTCCTGCTTCAGAGACCTTGTGAAGACAAATATTGAAAATGAGTAAAGTAGAACTAAGATCCAGATAATAAGAAGAAAAGAAAAAACTGCTTCTGTGTGCAACAATTAGGGTATATGACTGGATATGAATTTGTCTGTTTTAAATTGGTTATTTTAGCCATAGTTAATTTGAAAAAGGTGGTATGATTAGTTGTTAGTTTAAGTTTAAATTAAAATATTATTAAAAATAAAATAATTAAGTTTTGGAGAAAAATGATTGTAAGTGTGAATAGTGAATTAAAGTTGATATGATTTAATTATACTGAGAATATTGATAATACTGATGATGGTGGGGTCGGGTTAAAGTTGAGTTAAATTTGAGTTCTGATTGTTTTTATCTTTTTTTGGATTGAATTTATATCCAATCACACCCTTAGTATCTGGTAACCTCTATTGATGACCAATATTGAAGTCCAACCTTATTAGAAAAAATAAAAAGTGTAATATGCATGAATTTAATATGCTTTCAGTGTAGGGAAAAAAAAAAGAGCATTTTGATCATGGTTAATAAATTTTCAGGCTGACAAATTTCCTATTTAAATTAGATATGCGACTTTATTATTTACCTCTGCATCCAAACCCAAATGATTCCTCCTGATGACATCTTTCAAATGGGCCCTTTCCAAAGCCTCCCAAAGATCAGCATCATTGTGTTCATTGAACGGATCGAGATTGAACCGAACAGTACCTGCCCGGAATATTACAAAAGGGGTCATTCGGTTAAAAGCAACATTTGAAACAAACAAGGTATAGTGACAAGAAATTCGATAGGTAACAGCAAAACTTTTTAAAAATCAGTATATTTACTTTCTACAGGTAATTGGACACTTTTAAAACGTATGTGTAAATTTACTCGGCGAAAAAAATGATGAAATTATAAAAACAAACTTGCTGAGTCTCTGGGGGTGTCTAGTACATAAGTTCCAACTTTCAGGGGAAAAAAAAAAAAATCCTTAATGTTGTTTCTTTTGCTGTCTTGTTCTTATCTTATTGGTTTGGTCTTGCTTGAAATTTTTCATTTCGTCTCCATGAAGACCTTTTAGGATTAATTTTAGCTTTTCCAAGTTTAAAAATGGAAAAAAAATCCACAAGTATATTTAAGAAAAAAATTGTTCAAACCTGAGAAAAGCACAGGTGACTGTGGTATAATCCCCAGAACCTTCCGGAGATCCGTCAGCCCAAACTTCGCTATATCACAACCGTCAATAAAGATTCTCCCACTCTCCAGCTCGACAATCCTAAACAAAGCATTCAGCATGCTCGATTTCCCAGCCCCAGTCCTCCCCACAATCCCAACTTTATCACTGGGCGAAATCTCAAACGATATCCCGTGCAGTACAGGTGGCAGCTCGGGCCTGTACCTCAAAACCACATCCTCAAATCTTATCGAACCCGACGAAGGCCAGGCTGGCGGCGGCCGGTTATTCTCAATCACCAGTGGGCCCTCCGATGGAAGCTCTATGTACGTCCCGACCCTCTCAACTGCATTAAAGCTGTTCTCCGCCAGGCTGGCGAGCCTCAGAACGCCGGTCAACAAGCTCGTGATGTTCAATGCGTAACTCAAAAGGAGACCCATTGTCGAGGCGAATGCTTCTTGGTTTTCGGCTCGTCCGTTTTGTAAAACGGCAAATGTGGCGGTGAACCATATCATTATGCCGCCAACAGTTTCTAAACGGATGGCGAGCCAGCGATTTCCACTCATGTTAACGAGAGTAAAACGGATATTATTGTCCATGGATTTGCCGTTTATGCTGGCCATTCGGTCGTAAGCTTTGTAGGCTCGTATGGTCGTGAGGCCATTGAGTGCCTCGCCAAATTGAGCGTAAACGGGGGATCGGGTGATAGAGTCCAAGCGCTTTACTTCACGAGCCGTGCTCTGAAAGGAAGAATAATGCTTGGTTGTTAATTAAAAAAAAAAAAAAAAAAAAAAAAAAAAAGTGGCAAGGCAATGGTAAAGAATCTATATCAATACTATTTATGTATAAACTTGGGCTATCCAATTAATGCAGTTTTCCCGCTTTTTTGTTAATTATAGAAGATAACCGGTAAAATTTTCATGAGATAAGTGTAATGATATTATTTAACTATTTTACCATATAATACTTAATACTAATATTAAATAATTATAAATTTATATTTAAATGTTTATGGAACTTATACAGTTGTAAAAACAATTATAGCAACATTTTTTCTCCATGATCAATTTTAATGGCAAAACAAACCTTGAAGTCGCATAAATAATTGTTATAATAATTTAGTAATTTTTTCAACTAATTAATTGATCACGATCACTTAAATTTATAAGAATTAAATTATTCATTACATTTTAATGCAGTTTATGTAGTGATTCATATATAACTAAAATATTTTATAATTATATTCATTTTCAGTAATGATAAAATTTATAAAATGTGATATGTCGTTATATAACTTAAGATTTTAAATATAATATTCATATATGCAACTATCATATTTTTGTTTGCAAATGAGCATGTGCACATGACATTGAGTACTAGTTCATTAAGTGAGAAGAAATAAACTCGTTGGTGGATGTAACTTAGTTATGCTTCAAAAGATTGCACGTTCGAACTTAGACGACTATGAATACTTTTTGACTCGATAAACCACTAATTCATATTGGTTTTGAACAAACTATAACTGGTTCAAGAACATCCAACCCAACCCCCCAGGAGGAGTAATAACAACCGTATTTATTAGTTTTAGGCAAAAATGCATTTTTAGTCCTCTTGGTTTAACGTCATAGCAATTTTAGTCCCAAGATTCCAACTTTTTACCTTTTGATCTTGTGATTTGATATTGCAACTAAAATCTTAAATTACAAACTGAAAATTGCAACAAAAATTTAAATTACTCGATATCTGAGAAGGTAAAAGAGATATCGACTGGCGTACCTGGTAATACAAATATGCTCCGTAAAACAAGACCAGAAGAGGCATGATGGCCCACAACGACATTGTGCTCACAATCCCGATAAGAACAAATGTAGAAATAAGCTGCGACACTTGATTGAGAAACATGTTCGCAAAAGGAGCAACATTTCGATCTATGTCACCTAAATCCTTCGCAAATCTGTTTATGATTCTTCCGAGCGGATTCGTGTGGAAGAAGACCATTGGAGCTCGAAGAATGGAATTTAGCATGCCATTATGCAGTCTTCTGGCAGCATAAAGGCTCGACGTTATTAACCAGAATGAATTTATTAGCGTCACCAAAACCTGAAATTTAAATGATGTTTTAGTTTTCGCGAGGTTACAAGAAATGCAAAATAAAGGCGGAAATCATTGTAAGCAAGCAAGATAAATGGTAATGATACTTTATTATTAAAAAGAGAGAGAGGAATAACACACACACACACACATTTATATATTCGCATAAAACTTACTTGACCGAAAGAAAGGCTCGAGTAGACCAAATTGTAGAATATTGGCCCATGCGTATGTACAGTGCTTGTATCTGTCCAATGGCTAAGCCAAGTGCTGCCAGAAACTCGCAGGATTTCAGATAAAATATAGCACGTAAATAGAATCATAACCACCCATGCACCTCCCAGTGCATTTTTGTATCTGCATACACAACCAAAAAAAAGGGGGTAAATCTAAGTTTTAACAGAAAATTCAAGCTCAGCACAACAGAAAAGGACAGATTTTTCGCACCTCATCAATACATGCCAGCTCACAACACCAGTTTCACGTTCTTCCTGCTTAATCAGAACAGACTTGCCTTCTTTCTTATTATTATTCTTTTCTTTTACATCTTTAGATACCTCGCCATTCAAACCATTAATTGGTTTAGAAGTTCTATCATCAACTTTGCCAGTATCTTCATTTTCTTCAACATATTCTTCCATTTTGCCGGCATTTTCCATGAGCTTTTGGAATAGAACGCCACTGTTCGAGAGCTCTTCAAATGTTCCCTCTTCTTTAACCGTACCTTCATGCACCAGGAGTATTCTATCAACTTGGGATAGAAAATGTAGTTGATTGGTGACTAAGACCCTCGTTTTTCCTCTCAATTCTCCTCTGATGCACTTTTCAAATACCTGATGATTCAGAAATATACACAAATGCCAAACAAGTTCGAGTTTATTGACCAAGTCGAAACGCCAAATGTCAAATTTGCTAATTTCGGCAGTTAGTAAAGTTTCACGTTGCGTATTTCTATAAAACAGAAAGACAATTTTTTTTTTTAGTTAATTATGTAATATCAGAAATAGAAGCCAAAAGTGTTTGAAGTATTGTGCACCCATAACCATTGTAGAAAAATAACAATTTTTTACCTGCCGGCCCACATGAGCATCTAGAGCACTTAATGGATCGTCAAATATGTAAACATCAGAATCTGAATACACAGCCCGAGCCATTGAAACTCTCTGCTTTTGGCCTCCACTAATGTTGACCCCTCGTTCACCAATTTCAGTGAGATCACCACCCTATCATAGAAATATTAGAAGGCCACGATCAATCGACATATCTACTAATGAAAAAAAAATATATATAAAACTAATTTATGTCAGTCAATCAAGTTAACCATGCCATGATATATTTCTAAACATATCCTTACTGGTAGTAAATCCAGGTCATGCTGCAGAGACGTCACGTCTATTGACCTCCCGTATTTCCCAGGTTCAAATGTGGAGCCAAACAGTATATTGTCACGGACCTAAGAAAGACAAGTTTTCAACTCATGAACCGAATCAAAGTGAAAAGTTTAAGAATAAAATGAAACTTCCATTAAAAAATTTACCCCCTCAAAAAGCTAGAACTTGTCATATAGGAAAATATATGATTGGAAGGAGCATTTAAAATTTCAAAAGAAATTTAGGGCAAGCTCGTTAATAATATATTTCACTCTCATTCAATTCATACTCAAAATCTAACTCGACTTTACCTCAACTCCACTATCCTCAATATTATCAATATAATTAAATAATATCAAACAATCATTCTTACACATCACATCAATTTTAGTTCACTATTAATCCACTCACATAATTTTAACTAACCATCACTTCACATCATCTCTCTCCTATTTTTACATCAATCAATTTTAATTATATTTTAAATAATATTTTAATATAAACTCAAAATCCGCTAACCATACAAGCTTTTTCAAAATTAACCATGGTTAACCAAAAAAACTCGTTTTAACGGAATAGTTGTATTCAAGCACGCCCTTAGGCTTTAACTCACCGTGGCATTAAAAATCCATGAAACTTGTGGCACGTACGCAACTTTTCCTCTGATAACAACAGTGGCATCTGCAATTGGAGGAAGCTCACCGAGCATTGCTGATATAAGCGATGTTTTTCCTTCACCGGTGCTGCCAACAACAGCAACTAAGCTACCGACTGGTATGTCCAAGTTGATGTTCGACAAAGTTGGTCTTTCTGCCTGTTACAGAGTCATAATGAGCATATCTCAGCAGCTACACCAACGTACGAAGATGAAACTAAATCGGTTGGAAAAGATAAGTGAAATTACTCAATCGTGGTGTTATATGTACTACTTTGGGAGGATCATTTTCAGTCAATGATTTGCATTAGGGCTGCAAACAAACCGAGCGGCTCCCGAGCGCTCGAGTCAAAGCTCGGCTCGAGGTCGAGTTTGACCGAGACTCGAGCCGAGCTCGAGCGGCTCAAGCATGTTATCAAGTCGATCTCGAGCATAGTCTTTGGAAGGTCGAGTGGCTTGATATTTATAGTGAATTACTAAATTACCCTTTTATATATAAATATTACAATTTTTTACATATATACTTAATGGTAATTTTAAATTCGGGTCGAACTCGAGCTGCACTCGAGCAATTTGTCGAGCATTTTGATTTCAATCGATCTCGAGCGAAGCTCAAGCGACTGTCTTATTTTTCGATCTCGAGCGTCATAAATCGAGCTCGACAAGCTCCAGCTCGAGCAAGCAAAAAAATCAATCTTGCTCGATAAGGCTAATTCTCGGCTCGGCTCGGCTCATTTGCAGCCCTAATTTGCATAGATATATAATCTCTGCTGAATATTGACCATCCAATTACTAGAGTCAGTAAATGCAACTAAATTGTCACCAAATTGACAGACCTTAGCCTCCCAAGAAAAGTATCCATTCCTAATTGTGATAGCCGGTAATCCAGGTTCAATAGGTGGGTTAGGCAAAAGAATTCGGTCTTCAGCAAGAAGAAGTTCCTCCAGACGTTTCAACGACACATTTGCATTTACAACCTGGAAAATGATACAGAAGGCATACGAAGTCATTAATAAATAAAAGTTAAAAAAGAATAAAGGGCCAAAACTAGCTCACCAGTGTTCAGTACTTTTTACCAACAAGAGTAATTTAGATTCCAACCTATGTAGTCTACTATCAAAAACCATATACAATCAATATCAGTTTTAGAAGTCAACAGAACAAATAACGGTATGAGTGGAATTCTGTCCAAATCTTCATAGAATTTAGACAAGAAAATATTTGCAGATAAATTTTTTACGCCAATTAATAATAACGCAACTGATAAGATTGTAACAGTGAAAGGATAGAAAGAGGGTACCTGTGTAATAATATTTGGAAGCATGAACAATGGAAATCGTAAAACCGCAAACAACGAGAGCGAAGTAAAAGCCCTTGCAGGTGTCAGGTTTCCTCCAAGTAAAGTGAATACTCCAAATGAAATAACAATCACCACCACAGGAATACTGTTAAGTATAAAACTGTTCAACTGCAAGCACGGAATAATGTTACAATATTAGCATGTAACATAGTAGGGGAAGGGAAAATCATAAGAGAGAATACACGAGAACTGAAAAGAATAAATAAAGGACAGATCTCAATTCCTAAACACTGCATATTACTGCATAATGCTTTTTCTAAAATAGTGTTACATATTACGGCATAATGCTTTTTCTAAAATTTTGACTGCAATGCAATTATGACTTATGGATGGAATTTAATGCAACAATCGAGACAAATAGTGATTAAAACAATTTCTTAAGATAAAATCATACGGCTCCCAGCAACTGAGCTCTCCTGTACCAAGACAACTCCTCGTTTCTAACACTTTGAACTTTTGCCTGGAAACTATTCTCCCAAGCATAACATCTGAAAATCGAATTTTTGGCATGAATAGATGCTCGTAAATATACGCACAACATAACATTGAATTCACACATCATTATTTCAG
The DNA here is from genome assembly GCA_902706635.1 of Striga hermonthica. Taxonomy (NCBI): domain Eukaryota; kingdom Viridiplantae; phylum Streptophyta; class Magnoliopsida; order Lamiales; family Orobanchaceae; genus Striga; species Striga hermonthica. The sequence continues at coordinate 15,960,557 of CACSLK010024540.1, read as the reverse complement.
TCTGAAACTTTACTTGACAGTGTCCATCGCAGCCAAGATTTCATTCATGAGTCCGATTCGCTTGTCCGTGCGTTGCAACCCTTCTTTTGTCAGTTTTTGCATCTTGCTGATTATCAATGTCTGTTTTGATAAGTCAAAATTCAAATTAGAACAAAATATGACAGGTAGTCATTTTGCCGAAGACAAGAACACAAGGTTATATCAATAAATATGTACATTAAAATATTTTCCGGCCAATTTGAGATTTTCAGCATGTCACAGTCTTCAAAAATGGCATTCATAAGAAGTTTCGTTCTTAGAGTAAATAAATAAATCCTCACAAATTTCTTTACTAGCAAATGGCAAAAACGAACGAGAAAATATATATATCAATAGAAATTGCAAACGAACATAATCAGACAAAGTCTCTCAGAGATAGTCAATATTGGGAAACATAATATGCAAAAAAAAAAAAAAA
>CACSLK010024540.1:15943106-15957715 GCA_902706635.1 Striga hermonthica | reverse complement strand
AAAAAAAAAAAAAAAAGAAAAAAAAATACGTCCAAGTTCAAGAAAGACAGCAGAATATGAAATTTGGATTAAATTGGGCATCAAACAGCCTAAATCATCCAATCTAGAACTTGAAGTTGCAGCACCTAGAAGCTGATCACAGTCTTTATTTACGTTTATTTATCTTTTCGAGTGATAAATACTTTCTACAAATGACTACCAATATTTTTAGGAAAAGAAAAGGAATTAGTGAAACAAACCTGGACAGCCACTTCACTGATATACAAATAGAAAACGGACCTGCAAAGATAAGATGCAAACATGGATGATGTTGCCTATCAGGGAAAAAATAATCCAGCAAACTTCTGTGCCTATAATATGAGAAATTAATTATAATAGATTTCCATGTTGGTTTACATCTAAAACATTTTTACTATCTGAAAATATCTGAAGAAAATGCAACAGGAATGAGAAAAGACACATGATAAACCATAAAAAATGTTCTGTCCGTAAACAGGAGTGAAAAGATTAACCAACACTTATGGACACTACAACTTTATCAATCATTTTACAAAGTTTATGTTTTTTTGTTTACCATCTCATGGGGTTAACTACAATAAGATCCATGCAAGCCATATTACGGGAACTAACCAGTTGATAAATTCTCTGACAGTAAGAGCAAGATTCACCATAACGGCATCCCCAACAAGAGCATATATAACACCAAATCTGACGGACCAACGTGATTCACGAACATAAACTTTTGTCTCTATTCCGATCATCAGAAGAATCGAGCCCCATGTTACAGCTTCAATGACAAGGGAAGCCATCTACAACAAAAATGAAACAGAAAGAACACTTTTGTCAGCAGCAAAGTTTCATGAGCTCAACTTGAACTAAATGACATATTGTATTCAGCAAACAAATGCAAGAGATAAACTTTCATCATGTGAATAATTGTATCAATATTATAGTCTAATAGAATTTCACAGATAGGCGAATGGGATGAGCCACTTTTTCACTTTCATTCGTGCCTCATTCATCAGTTTCTTTTTCAGCATGAAACATAAAATTCAGTAGTCAAATTCATGGGAACTCAATATCCATTGTGTCTAGAACACTTAAGGCTACGTTTGGTAAAACTAGCTGATAGCTCATAAGCTAGCTTATAGCTTATAAGTGATTTTCGAGCTTATAGCTTATATAACTTATAGCAGAAAAGCAAGATTATATGGTAAAAGTGTTTGATAAAATTAGTTAATAAGCTAGCTTAAATAAAAATTTCAATGAGCTTCTACGAACAACTACCCAAAGAAGCTTATCAGATAAGCTCGAGCACTTTAAAAAAGCTACAAAACTTATTTGAATACAAGGAGCTTATAAGCTGACCAAATATGCTATAAACTAGCTTATTTGGTTACCAAATATAGCCGAAGTCAGATTCATGGGAACTTGGTACCCGTCATGTCTAGATAAGTAACACCCAACATTATAATTCAAATTATAGCAAGTTGATAGCCTAAGAACTAAATTCTTTTACGAAATAGAAAATAAAGAGACGAGAAATAACATATCGAGAGACATTGAACAGTGGACCATAAAATTACAGTAAGGATATGAGATGAGAGCACTCCACCTCATAAGGGGCAAGACCCTGCTGACCGTCTACATTAAATGCTGAAAATCCCATGATCAACCTGAACAAAGGTTCTCCTGTGCTATATAAAGCCAACAACCCCAGCACATAGTTGTAATAATTTGATCTTAGGCGGAACCTCTGAATGGAAAAATCGTTCTTCAATTTCCATAGCCGATTTAAACACAACCCCAGAAGAACCAGATGTGAAACCACGATAACCAGAGAGTCTGTGGCACAGGGAGTGTAAGCTCCGAATGCATTTTCCACAGCTTTTGACCAAACTCCATCTTTGACCGGCTTACAATACCACTCAAATGGCTTGAATGCCATTCTAAACCAATCTAATCACCCACCACTACTTCAATCTACAAAAACATAGTTCAATTGTCTCCTGGAGAATGAGATTAAATTTTTTTCCTTCCTGCAAAAATTCAACTCAATGTCATCCAGAATACATAATCATTATTAGCAGCAAACTTAATTATAGAAACAGATAAAGCGAGTATTCTATTTATCCTACATTAACATAGTGAATTATATTACTCTATTTGTGCGCGTGCATATGAAAAACGAAATGTGAATATGTTTTCTCCATCTAACGAATTAAAATGAAAATGGAAAACGATGACATTGTGTGTGTGTGTGTGTGTGTTTAGTTTCCTACAAAATAAAACTTAAGCCGACGACCGACAACAGCAGCTATCTTGAAGTGAAAATCCCCATAGCCCACATGCCTGAAATGAACTAAATAAGCAGCTAACAGATTTTCCTTTCAATATTAACCAAAGCTAAAGAAAGCCAACATCAAAGTTCATTCTTTTTTCATGACCACATGGAAATCTTCACATCATCCAAACAGCTACATCCTTCATCGTCGTGATTTGTCTTAAACCCTCGTCTTTAACACGACTAATGTCTAATCTCTAAACTAAAAAAGTTGGAGAACCGACCAATATCATCAATCAATGGGAAAAAAAAAAAAAAAAAAAAAAAAAAAAAAAAAAAAAAAAAAAAAAAAACCTAAGAATATAAACCAAACCCATCAATATCTCAAACATTGAAAAACAAAATCCCCACGTCAAGAAGAAATTTTTGCATATATATAGAACAGAACAAAATCAATTTACACACAAAAATACAAGAAACAATAAATGATTGCAAAATACCAGAGCCAAGGAACCAAAAGAACTAAGCCAAAAATGTAGGCTTTTATAGAGGGCTCAGCTCAGGTCTCCATGAAAAGTGAGCCAATCAATGGAAGTCCCTTCCTTTTTAGTGTGATAGGGTTAGGAACTTTTTGAAATGATCTGATATGTGTGATTGGAGCTGGTGGGCCTCTGCGAATATGGAATCTTTATACTACCATTTTCGTGGACCAGAGGAAAAAAAAAAAAATGGCACCTTTATAATAAGTCATGAGTTGTTGGGCAAAGATGAATAGGGAAGATAATTAGAATTTTTTACCAAAAAAAAAAAAAAAAAAAAAAAGTGGAAAAAAAAAAAAGAAAAAAAGGTGTGGAACAAAATAAAACACACGTATTCAAGGAATACGTTTTTTACATAAATTATTTAGAAGACGTATTCCTTGAACACGGCTTATATAAATTTTGCAATGAAAACGTATTCCTTGAATACGTCTTCACTAATTATCTTAATTAAGTAAATTAATCAACTTTACAACATATTTTATAAATACGTTTTCAATTTTTTTTTTTAATTGTATTAAAATATAAGACGTATTTCTTAAATACGTTTCCGTTTTCGTGGACCAGAGGAAAAAAAATGGCACCTTTATAATAAGTCATGAGTTGTTGGGCAAAGATGAAAGGGAAAAATAATTATGGGTTTTTGGTCTTCGGCTACGTCATTGCTTAGCGATGCTAAAAAAATGCTAAAAAATAAATTAGGAGGTGGATAGATATTATTCATTCATTTATTATGCGAAAGTGTAATATTATTTTGTTTTTTTTTTTTAATTTGGTTTTTCAACTTATTTTATTGATTGCACATCGTTGGGTTCATTAAGGTTATGTTTGGTAAAATTATTTGATAAACTAGTTTATAGCTTATCAGTGATTTTCGAGTTTATAACTTATAACTTATGATTTATAGCTGAAAAGTTAGGTTATATGGTAAAAATGTTTGATAAAATTAATTGATAAGATAGCTGAAATAAAAAATTCAACTTACTTATTTGAAAAGCTACGTAAAGCATTAAGAGGTGGATAGGTATTATTCATTCATTTATTATGCCAAAGTTTTTTTATTTGGATTTTCAACTTACTTTATTAATTGCAAGATGTTTGGTTCATTAAGATTTTTGGTTTATCCATTTATAAATTTAATCAAAAACTAAAGAAGCCATAAATAAGACTCTAAACACCAATAAAAGAAAATTTCAAAAATTTTCTAAAGTCAAATTAATGTCAATAACAAAATCAAATTCAAAATTATAGAGGTTTTTATCGTAACTTATGATTCAAATTACATAGATATTATTGTCTGAATAGTCGTAGCCGATTTGGAGTGCGGAGTTTTTGGACTAGTATTTTTGGATTAGTCGTAGTCGATTTGGAGTGCGGAATTTTTAAACTGGTATTCTTGGATAAGGACAAGCTCTTCTATGTAGATTTTTTCGATTTGTTGGCTCGTGAAGTTGTAGTGTATGTGTAGTTTGACGGTGGCCGAGGAGGGCTTTATTTTATTAATTAGGTGTGACTTTTTTTTTCCTTGTGGTTTTTGTTCGTTTAGTGCAGCTTTGTCTGCATTTCTCTCCTATATGGAGTTAGTGTCTCTGTTTTGGAGTTCTGTTTTATGATTGTTCGTCTCCTTGATGAAGTTTGTACCCCTTGTGTGTGATAATAATGAGGGTTGGTCCACTCTTCTGGTTCCAATGTGTATTTGACAATTTGATTGTACTCTTTTGAATTTTTTACGTTATTAATATAATTATCGATTAAAAAAAAAATGATTACACCATTTTATGAAGTAATAAATACTATGATTATTTTTATTTTAATTAGTTAAGAGTTTAATTGTTGACGGTCAAATAGGTGATACATTAATATTTGTTTGGTTGGTCTTACCGCTATGGATTTAATTGGTTAGCGAACATTAGATACAAACATTGATTAAGTTGAAACACCAAGGAATGATGATTGGATACAAAGCATCAAAATATTTATTTTAACTTAAAATTTAACTCAGATCTAACTCAATTCACATTTATTTAATATTATCAACATAATTTAATTATAGCAATCAATCATCTTCATACATCATATTAACATTAATGCACTATTCATCTACTTATATAATTTCACTAATTATCCATTCACATAATTTTAATCACACGTTACGTCTAATAATTTAGATCATACCTTTACATCACACTAGTATTCGACCTGTACATTTGCACAGATATATAAATAAAATATTGTGAGTTATTCATATGCATATAATGGTTAATGATTTTTTGCCAAATTTACAATTAAAGGAGCTGATTTTTTTTTTTTTTTTTTTGTGAATTATTTATTATTTGTTTAGGAATTTCAAATATATTTTTTATTCTCCAAAAGAAGTTAATTGAAACATAACCACAACAATAACATCTAGTCACGTTAAATAGTCAACACATTATATGGTCAACTCTAAGTAAATCAAAAATTTTAAATAATTTTTGTAATTTTAAAGTGATTAGCGTGTTGATTATCTAATAATTAAATGAGAGGTTAAATAAATAAAAAGTAACGGTTTTTTAAGGGAAAAAATTATATTGCCACATAGATATAATTTAATAGGTTTTATTAAATGCTCCTGAGAGACTGAGCCATCAATTATATATATATATAGATATGGTAGCAAAAGGACGCACGTGAACGCACGTGCCAAGACATTCTAATATTTAATTGCAATCCATACAAAAACCAAAGAAATAAATGAAAATTGAATCTGCGCCCCCACCAACAAGCAAGTGTAGGACCGTAGTAGACTTTGCTGCTCCTTTTAGTAAACTAACAAAATCAAGTCACATCATCAAAACATAAAGAAAAAAATGAATACTGAGGGCTATAAGTGTGTGGGAGGCTCAAACTCGGTGGGAACCAGCGGCCGAATAGGTGAGGCCAGCATGAAGTTGGGGGGCCAGCATGAAGCAACCACTTCGGTGGGACCCTGCGGCTGGATAGGTGGGGCCAACTTAGAGCTGAGAGGGTCAGCAAGCAATCACTTGAAGATCGACTCTTTGTGCGCGGTAGTTGAGTGTGTTAAGAACCCGGGAGCCATTGCGTGGCTACCGCGATTTAGTTGGAGACAGTTTCTGAGTGGCCGGGGGCTGTTTCATCGAGGAATAGTCGGGCGCAAGCCTGGAACCTCGGTATCAAAAAAAAAAAAATATATATATATATATATATATCAAATATCGAGAGGAATTGTTAACAAAACTCATATCTGCTAATCCTTTGGTTTTTGAAGGTACACTCCTTATAACTAACACAAGTACAGAAAACCATATCTTCATTTACATCTCAACATGGTCCCAGTCGATCTTTCTATCTTGACAATTGAGATGGTCCCAGTCGATCTTTCTATCTTGAAAATTGTCGGTATGGTGAAGCCCGTTTATGGCAAATCTACTCATGACTGCAAGACCTGGATGGCATAAACCATGCTCATGAATATATATACGGGCAAATAAAAAAGGTCGAATTAGCAAATAGCCTTTTAACATGTTTCGAGGGCATTGTAGAACAAAAGAGCCTTCACCCATAGTAGTAGCTAGGGCTGTAAACGAGCCGAGCCGAGCTCGAGCTTAGGGTGTTCGAGCTCGAGCTCGAGCTCGTTAAGGCCTCGAGCTCGAGCTCGAGCTCGTTAAGGCCTCGACCTCGAGCCGATCTCGAGCTTTAACGAGCCGAACTATAAAAATTATATAAAAATTCTATTTTCGAGCCTTATCGGCTCGGCTCGTTAAGGCCTCGAACTCGAGCCTCAACGAGCCGAGCCGAGCCAGACTCGTTTAATTTAACAACACTAGTAGTAGTCAAGATATGTCAGGCTTGGACGTATCCAGTATTGACCATAGTATAACTTTTGCATGGATGTTTCAAAACAAAATTTCTCACCAGCCACATAACACAATTCCGAATTATCGCTCATGTTTAGCTTAAGGACAGTAATGAATCGGTTATCTATCAGAATAAAAAATAGCCATTCATGCATTTCATTTCAATCACCCTGTTTGCGGAAGCAAATAGTGCAATTTGTAAAAGGAAAACAAAAACTTTTTGCCATTCGAAGTATAACGATTTTTGCGCATCACCATATATATTTTTATTTTTACAAACCACCACATGCACTATACGGGTTTGTCAAATTGCACCTTAAACCAGAAATAGAAGTTTTGACTAAAAAAGAACTGATTTTTTAGGGCATTTCAAGAATTTCATATATTTTTCAGAAAAAAAAAATGAAAATAACAAAAGATTTGTAAAGATCCATAATAACCTTATAGAAAAGGGAGTAAGGGCTCAAATAATAAATACAAATGTTAAGGATGCAACGCATTTCGACATCTAATAGTGTCCCTGCTAAACAATACAAATGTCGATAAGAGAAGCCGAAATCTCTACATTACCTTCCAGAAGCCTCCCCCCAAAATCTGAGAAAGCCGTCAGGAAAAAACAAAGAAGCAAGAATGAAAACACGAGCGTTTTGGATTATATCAAACAAAGCAACGTCAATAATTGATTGAAATATATACACCAAAAGGCACCAAGAGAATTTCAAAACTACCTTCCACCAAGGCTACGATATAAAGCTCTTAAAAGCCAAGGTCCGGGTTTCTGAATTTACTGAGCCCAAAATTTTCGGAATCTAACCAAAAATTCCAAATCTCTTATTATTTTCTATATAACTAGATGCTTCTCGGAGAAACAGTATTAAGAAGTTCTCATGCATAGATTTTTATACAAGCGCGTACGAGTCATTAAGTGTTTCTGTTCTATCCCAAGTGTCAAGTTTCCAGACATCCTTTTCCATAAGAGGCTTTCTATATCCCGGCTGCATGATGGGATTCATCCATGAGAAATTGATTTCTACATACCAAGCATGTAAAACCAATTATTAGTTGGAGGAAACTGTTGTAACAACAAAACAGAAAACTATTCTGCTTAAATGAGTAGCAAAGAGATTTATATAAACTCAACAGATTTCTAGACATCCAAGCTTGATTACTTACTAGAGAATATATTTCCGTGCCTCTCAGGATATACTTGCTCCCCTCCAGGAAGTTCTTCATAGATAATATCATCCTCCCGCTAGGCTTGCAAGGACGAATATTCTTGATCTGGATAAGGATCCAAATCAGGGATATATACAAGCAAGAGGACACCAATAAAACCTACAGAAAAAAAGGGGTAATAACAGCAAAGTTAAAAGAAATGAAAAGAAGATTAAGAAACACATTTAAATGGGCATAAAAAATATCCAATTTAGACAATGATGCAACCTGACAGCCTAGAAGTTGGGATGGAATCATTCAAATTTCAAGCGGCCAATTCAAATAGGCTGTAGATATTGGATTAAATTCATCTCTGTTTCTATTTCATCAACTGGTTCAAATCAACTCATGTTTGAACCGAAAAATGAAAACCCTTCTGTCATTCTCAGAATTTGTGACAGGTGGCAGCAAGAGACCCAAAACGCAAATCAACAGCCGACAACTGAAAAAGGAGATTGCAACAGCTAAAAGCTGAAGACAGCTTTTATTTAGGAGGATTAACTATTTTCTTAAAATTTTGGCATATACATATTGCAAATGAATGCATACATTGCGAAGTGCAAAAAGAGTAGAAGAGAAACAAACCTGGACAACCACCTCACCGACATAAAAATAGAAAGCAGACCTGCAAAATAAAACCAAGTTGGAAGTCTTATCATTATTACAAGTTTACAGCACACGAGTGTATGGACTGGATGACAAACGATTATTTCAAATCGTTGAGAGAAGAAGTTCAATGTTCAATGTTTTCCATTTACTGTTTCATGAAGTTATATCCAACAGTATATAATGAACTCCCCATTTTCACAAGTTAAATTGTACAGAGGTTAGGCAGGGAAACCCACATTATACCCAAAATGAAAACAACAAAACAGCACAGCTCACCTAAAAGTAAAATTACTAAATCGATATCAGAATGAGAATAGAAATCTGATATGAGCCGTCATTGACTCATTCATGGAAAACAATAATTCCTTATGAAATGAAGATAAAAATGAATCGAACACTCACAGTGAAATTAAAGAACAACAAAGACAATCTCTAGGAATGGAAGGGATATCTATTTGGTCACATAAGAGGATCCTAATGAAATCATTTTCAAAATCCATTACAACATGAAAAGAAGCAAAATGGAGAACTTAGAACAGCAGATTCAGCCGGTTATCATAGTCCCAGCCCCCTGGCCAGTGAGGATCTCGAGAAGCAGTGAATGCTTGAGTCGTCCGTCTATAATACTGGCGGTGGTGACCCCCTGAGCCAAAGACCTAATGCAGCAGTTAACCTTTGGTATCATTCCCCCTCCCACCTTCCCTTCCTCAATCATCCTCTTCACCCCCTTGATATCAATCTCCTTCACCAGGCTGCTCGGGTCCTCCCGGTCCTCCAGTATCCCCGCCACGTCTGTCAGCAGTATGAGCTTCTCCGCCCCTAGCGCCGCCGCCAGCTCCCCCGCCGCCGTGTCCGCATTGATGTTGTAAGGCTGCCCGCCGCTGTCTGCCGCCACCGACGCCACCACGGGGATGTGGCCCGACTCCACCAGCGGCCGGATCACTGTGGGGTCCACCCCCGCCACGTCACCGACGAACCCCAGCCGCCGCGCAGAGGGTCGAGCCGTCAGGAGCCGGCCGTCAATCCCCGACAGCCCAACCGCCGTGGCCCCGGCCTGGTTGATCATGGCAACCAGGCCCTTGTTAACCTTCCCGACCAGGACCATGGACACGATCTCCATGGTGGACGCGTCTGTCACGCGCAGCCCGTCGAGGAAGTTGGGCTCGATGCCCAGACGAGTCAGCCACTGGTTGATCTCGGGCCCGCCTCCATGGACAAGCACGATGCGGAGGCCCACGCAAGCGAGGAGGACGATGTCGGCCACCACCGAGGCACGGAGGGACTCCGACTTCATGGCGGCCCCGCCGTATTTGACCACTATGGTCTTGCCCCGGAACTTTTGAATGTAGGGGAGGGCCTCCGATAGGATCTCGACGCGGGTTTGGGGGTCCCACTCCATTTTCTCTGGTGGTGCATTTGTGGATGATTTCAATTGGGTGGTTTTGGTTTTGATGTGGGGGTTTGCTTTGACGAAGCGGACGGTGTTGATGTGGGACGGCGGCGAAGCAAAACTGTTGGTTTTGCCCAGGCAGGGAGATGTGAGAGCAAGGGTTTTGGCTGCCATGGTTGATTGTGAGATTTTGAGAAAATTAGGGCTTTATTGAAAAGACCCTACAGAAATTGTGTGATCAACGGCGAGGAGGGAGGTCGGGAAATTTTTGGTGGTGGTGGCGGCGGCGAGGGAGAAAAAAGGGTCGAAGATGGAGATTTGAATTGAAGAAGCCTATGTTAATGTTTTGCATTTGGAAGTCCGATAAACGTTACTCCGAACCATTTCCGTGGAGGTTGGTAACTGTTAGATCAATTATCTCTTACGGTTACACGATGATCTAAGAGTTATAAACTCGACCAAATGATACAAACTCGACGAAATATTTCCGTAACGGGTCTTTAACATTTCCCTATTTCTCCATAATTAAATTTTATCAAACTGTGTGGCGAAGAGGTTTTTTTTTTTTAAACATAATTGTCCGGTTGATTTTTATTTATTTTTTCATTTAGTTTGTATATAGTGAAAGCGGCATTCTCTGGCTTGACCGAGTCGCGGGGGCAGGTGGGGCCATATTCTCTGCCCCTCTAGGAGCCCGGTGGGAATTAGGTCGGCGACGGTTATCGTCTCCTCGCCTTTTTTATCCTAGCTCTGGTGGTTGTCGATTGCTTGTTCAGCTTCCGCCTCCGCCCAACGACGATAGTCCGTCGAGATGCCGGTGCTCTGCCTTGCGTGCGTCACCTTTTCACCTTGTAGGAGTGTCGGTTTGCGACTTGGTGGTAAGTGGTCCCAGCTGCAGGCTGTCCGCCGGTTTGCCTGACCAGGTCAGGCCGGTGCCTCCTCGGGTCTTTGCTTCGAGGCCTCCGGACTTATCTTGGCGGCTTCCCCATCTTTCTCTAGTGCCGAGCTACTTCGGGTTCATATCCGGAATGATTATTCGACTAGGCGATTTGAGTGTCCGCAATTTTCGAGTATGGAGTCTAGATCTGTTATTCGTTTGGGGTTTGGTATTGTGGGTGCGTCTCGGTTGGTAGTTTAGGTGGTTGTGTGGTTTGTTTGTTCGGCTAGGGGAGGTTTTACTCTAGTTGTGTATATTAGGTGTGTGTTTTTATCTTTTAGTTTGTTTAGTTCGGTAAAGTCCAGCTACGTTTGGCTTCTAGTCTCCTTTATGGAGTTCTAGTCTCTTTATGGAGGTTGGTTTTTGTGTGCGCGGGTGACTCCTTGATGGAGATTGTACCTCTCGAACATTGATGTGCTTTCGAGAGGGTACGTCCATTTTCTAATTCCTTTGTGTCAATTGAGACTCCTATTGTACTCATTTGAGTTTTTCAGTTATTAATATATTTATCGTTTCGAAAAAAAAAAAAGGCGACATTCTCCATTTCTTGGTCCAGGCCTAATCTGCAAAAACAATTAAAAAATAAATAAATAAAAAATTGTGTTTTTTACTTGCCAAAATTAGAAAAATATGCAGAAATTGGAGGAGAAGATTTTTTCTTAAAAAATAAAATAAATAAATCAAACACCAGTTTCACTCCTCATTTGACTAATTCAGTTGTCAGTACTACATAGTATTCTAAAAAAAAAAGTGTTCTGAATTGACAATAATAAAAATTGCATTTTTCCTTGGGCCTTGTGTGCAAAATTACCATTCAGATAAGCAAACAAAACGAAATTGGCTTACACGAACTCTCGCATATTTATGTTATAGACACATTCTACATGTAAAACAAACATTGTCCCAAGACGAACCACAAAGTTTTTCTTTTTTTTTTAAAAAAAAAAAAAAAAAAAAAAAAAAAAAAAAAAAAAAAAAGCAAAGGCTGATATTTTAAAAAATAAAAATAAAATAAAAATGTGCTCACATTCTCTTATCCATAGACACAACAAGAAACACACACACTCACTCAGTGCAGCCTAGTCAGCTCCTCCACCCTCTTCATGAGCTCCTCCACCGGCACGGCCATGGCTGCCGAGACCTCCTCCATTCGGCTCCTGCTGAGATCAAGAAAAGACTCGATCAAATCCCCGTCAAGAAAATTCTTCGCATCCACCGTTTTTTTCTCGTTGTAGAAAGACCTCCACTGCTCGTGGCTCAGTCCCCCGACCCCCTTGATCACCCGCCTCAGGCTCGACTGCAGCCGATCGAGAAACGTGTACTGGTCGTGCGGGAGGGAAGCCACCACCCCTATCACCCCGTTAACCGTGCCGAAGATCACGGTCGGGATTTGGGCCGAGTCAGAGTCCGGAAGCCGCATCACGAGGGACCCGTGCCGGAATCGGTTCACAAACTCGCCGAGGTGGTACTCGCCGGAGACCTCGAGGCGGGCCCGCTCCTCGTCAGTGGCCCCCTCGCTGTTCTTGCGGACAGTGAAGAGGTTGTAGTTGTTCTCTGCACCGAGGTACGTGTCGTCGTCAAGAATCTCGACGGCCGACATCCAGTTGGCGTTGTAGTCGCGGGCCCGCTCCTCGATAGCCCCCTCCTCGTGCTGAACAGGAAAAATTATTTTAAGGCAAGTTTTTTTCGGGGGGAATGCAGAATAAAGAAAGAAGGCGTAGATTGGGAGTATTGAACACAAACAGAGTATTCTTTCAGTTCTTTATAATTATGTGTAATCTTGAAAGAAAATTAAGGGCGTGATTGGACATGAGTTATAACCGGTTTTAGTCGGTTATGATCCGTTGGCTTATTTCATATTCAATCATCTAACTCAAATTCCTACTCTCCTAATTATGCGTAATCTTGAAAGAAAATTCAAAAATTCTCCGGTTTATGTGTATGACGAACATAAGTTATGAATTTTCTCGACATATAACATTACTGATGTTGCGATTTGTAAATTGCATTTTTCTCAACCGGTTATGATCGGTTGGCTTATTTCATATTCAATCATCTAACTCAAAATCCCACTCTCCTAGTTTACTTCAGTTCTTCCTAATTCTACGTCATCTTGAAAGAAAATTAAAAAGTTTTCCAGCTTATGTATATGACAAACACCTCATAAGCTATGAATTTTCTCGACATATAACATTACTGATGTCGCGATTTGTAAAATTGCAATTTTTTTCAATTAAGGCTACACAAGAGAGCCCAGAATTCAGTTTTTCAGCTCTAACGTATTTCTTCTAGGTTTTGAGTTCTTTTTAGTTATTTTATTCCTAGGGTGTTTCAGTTTTTTCAGATTACAAGGTATTTCTTTCAGTTTCCTTAAAACTGTTAGTTATACGTAGGCTTTTTAGGGTCTTCAACATTTTTGGTAATTTTTCTGTATCATTTAAAATTTCAGAAACAGAGACGTAGATTGGGAATATTTAACACAAACAGAGATTCTTCAGTTCTTTCTAATTATGTGTAATCTTAAAAGAAAATTCAAGAGGGCGTGATTGGATATGAGTTATAACCAATTTTAATCGGTTATGTGTTATGATAGGTTGGCTTATTTCATATCAATCATCTAACTCAAAATCTCACTCTCCTACTTTTTATAAATATAATTAAATAACAATCAATCATCATCACACATATCCACACACATAATTTTGATTGCCGACCATTTCCAATAATCTATCTCCTACTTTTACATCAGATCGACTTAATCATTATATTTCAAAGATTATTTAATTTCAAACTCGAAATCATCCATCCAAAATCTACTTTATTCAAAATAACCCACTTTAACCAGACAAAACCGGTCAAAACATGTTGGATTCATATCCAATCGCGCCCTAAGTTTTCTGTTTTATGTATAACAAACACCTCATAACACATGAATTTTCTCGACATACATCATTACCGATGTTTCCATTTGTAAAATTGCAGTTACTTAATTAAGGCTACACAAGACAGCCCAAAATTCAGTGTTTCAATTCTGAGGTATTCTTCCAGGTTGTTATTTCTTTTAGTTATAGTGTTTCAGATTTTAGGTATTTCTTTTCAGGTTTTTTAAAAAATTTTAGTAATATGTAGTATTTTTAGGGCCTTCAACATTTTTTCGGTAATTTTTTTTGTCATTTGAAATTTCAAGATTAAGTTCTTTAAAGTGATTTTTTTTATGTAACTTTGTGATTCAACTTACAAACATGCTAAAACTTAAGGAGTTGTGGAAAAGCTAACCTTGTAAATCAGCAAAGAAATTGATTTCATCAGATCACCAACGACAATGAAATCACCCCTCGTTTGTACATAAAGAGCAAGTATGTGCCCGTGATGTCCACATTCAGATTGCAGCTCACGAGATCCATCGTCCCGGAGCATCCACTTGTACAGCTGGATCTTCTGATTAATAGCCGCGAGAAGTTTCCCGTTGAAGGCATTAAGAGAGTAAACAGCTCCTTTAGTTTCCTTCTCAGCAATCAGCTGTAGTTTTCCATCTTCCACCGCGAAGACTAATATCCGACCCTGCAAGTCATTTCATTTGAAATGATTAATGTAATCTGAATGATGAACTTTGAGTGTGTGGATGGATATAAGATAAGTGGATGGATATAAGATAAAAATGGAATTTCAAACGTTGGCTTGATATAGAAATAACAAAACAATTACAGGATGTGATATGTAGATTAAAAAAAGGTGTCAGTGGATAGTAAAATGTAACAGAGCATGCATAGTGGGAAAA
>CACSLK010024540.1:15918272-15943074 GCA_902706635.1 Striga hermonthica | reverse complement strand
AAATCAAACTCATCTTAAGGAGAAAAACTCATTGAGTGGAAGTTTTTATTTGAGCACGCGTACAATCATAACCAGAAACTTTCAAAAGACAACAAGGGAAAGAATTTAAGGCACAATAACATGTGAGCAACATGCATGGATCCAGAGAGAGAGAGAGAGAGAGAGAGAGAGAGAGAGAGAGAGAGAGAGAGAGAGAGAGAGAGCAAAATTGACCTTGGTAGGTTCATTCTCTTCTGGCATTACATACGCAGTTCCAACGCAGTAGTACACATTGTTGTCATCAGAGAACGAGCAGCTAAGGATGGAGCAACCATTCTCAAACTGATCCAGTGGATAAGTCGACATGAAATCAAAAGTTTGGTCGTCCAGCAGGCGAACAAAGTACATTTCAGCATCTTCTGCACTCGATTGGTTGCACTTTAAACTGCATATGGCAAATGTTCGAGTCTGTTCCTGATGACATATGCGCCTTGCATGCTCCCCAAGCGGGATAGAACGTATGTGCAGCTTCTGAATGTCGTCAATGGTGCCAATTGTTAGTTCGCCTTCCCTCGCAATTGCAAGGCTGTTAATAAAGAAAATTCTAAACTGTCAGTCTAACATTTTATAATTAAAATCAGAGGTCCAATTAATCCGCCGTATAACAAGAATTCAAGGATATTTAACCTGTCAGGGAAAGCTGCAGAATTGAAAGGGCACATATGACTGACTTCTTTTAGGTTAACATTACTGTAAAGCAACTTCTTGTTGCTGCTGTAAATGACGGTGGGTCGATCGGAGGCAGCAAACACGTGTGTTGCATTTTTTGACGAGAAAGTACGAAGTGTAATGGGTTGCGTCCCCAAAGACACTTTCTTTCGGTCTGCCAGCTGGCCACTACTTGTATGCAATACAAAATTTAGGAGGTGTCCATCCCCAAGAGCACATAACAAGTAAGATATCTGAAATATATATATGAAAAAACACTCAAAATATTTAGGAAATCGTTAGATAAGCCCCGCATAGTATTTTACCAATATTTTAATCTCGGAATAATTAAGGTAATACGTGAACATAAAACTCCTCTATTTTCATAACTGACACATCCTGATTAATCTCAGAATAACTCGGGTAATATGTGAACATAAGCCTCCTCTATTTTCATAATTGATAAGTCCTGCTAAGCATTCACTGTAACCTTATTCTGTTATTACTTCAAGGGAAATTGAAACTTATACGAATGAGGTCAATATTACAATAACAAA
Source organism: Striga hermonthica (assembly GCA_902706635.1). Taxonomy (NCBI): domain Eukaryota; kingdom Viridiplantae; phylum Streptophyta; class Magnoliopsida; order Lamiales; family Orobanchaceae; genus Striga; species Striga hermonthica. Next base: position 15,941,830 of record CACSLK010024540.1, on the reverse strand, counting down.
ATGAAAAAACTGAAGATATTATCCTTCTTTATACTTTACAACTGGTATAAGAACCTGATGCCAAGAACCAACCAAAAAAAAAAAAAAAACTAAACAGGAGAGAGGATTGCCGAGCATGCATCAGATCACCTTGCCTTGCCATTCCTACTAATCATCAAACTTATTCGTAAACACAATAACCTAAAAACTCCACCAGGTTCTTCAGTCCACGATCCTACTCAATGCTAAGTAAATTTAAGTATGCAAAGAGCCTAAGACTGCCTATCTATTATGAATCATGAAATACAATATATCCAATAGTGATGAGCCCAAACCTCTCAGATTTAAAAATAGCATCGACAGGAAAAATTAATGAGCAATTATATGCGATTTTATTACACAATTAAAATGAAACTAACCCCTTCAAAAGAACACAGAAGAACAGAACGAGGTATAATCTCTCCACCCAAATGCTCCTTTGTGATAAGATTCAAGTCTGGAAGTGAAAATATTCTGACACTTATATCTGTCCACATTCCCACTGCTGCAAGCTGACTGTTATTTGGATTATCACCAATTGGATTAATGTCCAGGCATGAGATATCATACTCCAACTGTGCGTGTTTAACTTCCGTTAACACACCATCCCCAATCTCAAGATAGACCAAATGGCCGCCACCAGTAGCCAATAAAACCTGCCGAAGCAAAATGTATTACACTCAATAGCATGTAGTATGGTCACCTATTGCTTGTTCATAATAGGATGACATTAAAAGAAACTGAAGGCTGTAATGCATGGGCCCAAAACTTGGAGGGGTTTAAACCTGATATTAACAACAGTTCAAGTGACAAACTGTTACGCTAAATTGATTCTCCCAAATCTTGGAGCTGTATCTTTGATCCTTACGAGATTTTCTAGCTAATCAACAGACATTCATTTCAAAGTTAATAGCACAAGCAACAAACAAAAATATACCTGTGAAGCATTGGCTGTCGCAACATTGATCGAATAACCGGCCGGAGCATTCCATTCCGTACGGAATACTCTAGTGGTTGAACTAACCAATCTGACCGAGTTTGAAGTTACCTGCATCATTATTTGCTATTGAAAAACTGCCTACAATAATGTAATAACTAAGTATACAACCTCCTGGGAAGGCCCAAACCAGCTTAATAGGTATTACTACCTAACAGCACAGAGGAAAGCATATGCCATGAAAATAATCAAGCACAACCAGTCACCACAGAAGACACAATTGAGTAATTGAATGACACGAAAAATAATGAGATACAACACTATCATGGTTTGGGAAGATTCTAAGAGAACGAATGTTAAGTGTGTCTGAAGAAAGAATCAATTCAACATAGTGAAGTAGTTTCATCAAAAAATCTCAACTCGGATATAAACTCCAAAAATAGTTAAATGACCAATATAGTTTGTAGTAGATATAAATAATACAGAGGTAGAATTTAGAACTAACGGTATTAAATTTGGTACCAGTTACCCATTTTTTCTTCAACAGTACTTCTAAACGCAAACAAATATCTCCATCCAGGCATCCACATCCAAGATATGATATTACAGTCATGTTTTCCACTCTTAAGTCTTCCACTTATAGCAGAAGTACGAAGGATGGTCAGGAACATAATATCTCATATTCATGTGTTCATAATTTGTAAGGGTATTGGCACTACTCATCAAAATCTGCGTCAGCAACATAATAATAGGCAATATAAGGATATTGGATGCTTGCATCGTCATACCTGTACAAGCTGGTCATATACAGCATCATGACAAAATAATGTCTGAACATCTGAACAAAAGCCTTCTATTTCAGTTTCCTCCAATTCATCCTCCATGTTCATTGCCAAGATACGTGTCTCGCTAATAAAGCTAACAACCAAGAAAGTGTCATGTGGATCATCAGTAGCTGCTCGTAATGACCACATCCCTTTGATTCCTTGAAGCTCAACAGATGCCTACAAGAGACATTGTGAATAGATTAGATCACATCACTTTTAAGGAACATATCCTTATGTGAAATTTATCGACATCAAACCTGCTCATTTATTCCAATTCCATTGCGCACAATGCGTAGTGAACCATCCTTATAGGCTCCTGAGCAAGTCACAACCTGACCTTGGCCTTGCCTCTCCAAGTCAACCACACAGAAGTCAACAATAGGCCCCAAATTGACATACTTTTCAAGAACTTCCACGTAAGAACCTTTTGCATCCGGGTGAAGATTCAGCTTTATCAGCTGGAATATATAAGTATGAATCAGTATCAGAATTACCCCAACCAGTTGGGAATATACTGGGTATGTTGTTGTTGCAGTATCAGAATTACAACAAATCCAATAACAGAACAAAACTACAAAAGATTCACAATTACCGTAACTATACTTCATAGACATTAATAACTGCACTGCATGCTCTAAGACTAACGAAACAAATGAATATTTATTACAAGGCTCCAAAATAAAAGATAACTGTACGAAAAGGAAAACTGCATCATGCAAAAATCAAAATAGCAAATCCATCAAACAATAGCCTATATGGTTCATCATGTCAAAAGAATAAAAGAAGAACTTTCCATTGACAATATTCTAAAGCTTGACAACCAAAAGACGCATTTTCAGATACAAAAGCTGTTGTACCCACTCGGAAGAACAATATATCACACAGACAGAGAAGATAATTATCTGCCCTGCTATGACTATTTCGACGAGATTACTCGTAGAAAGAAATGAAACAGCTTGATTTGGGAAGCTTTATTAAGATGACCTATATCGAACAAACATGAAAACTAATCACAAAATGAGGTACAAGATAAAATAAGTGCAGCAATATAATAAGGATACCGGAAAGTATGGTAATGAAAACTGCATAATAATAAAAACGTCAAGCTCCTAAACTAGATTTAGACAAAAAAAAAAAAGAAAAACATAATGTAATCCAACACTTCAGATGTTAAAACTGCAATGTACAATAAGAACATAAATAACCTAATTCTCAGAAAAGAAGATGAAATGTCAATGAAGAATTTAGTTCAAACCTGCGAGTCGCCATAACTTGAGCCTACAAAAACAACAGCGTTATCAAGATACGATATGGACGATGCAATAGACGTTTCCCCCAAGAGCTCAATCTTGAGTCCAGTTACTCTAGAAGATCACAAATAGGAAAATCATTTGGTCATGTCAAACAAACTACATATAGGCCTTGAACTCAAGAAATGTCAGATCAAAAGACAGTAAACATACTTCTCCTTTTCATGAGTTATAACAAGTAGATGCAAAAGCCCACTATGATCCCCTAACAAGTAGCGTGAACCATCAGCATCAACCCTCCCATAAGCTTTTGTAATAGACTTGATAGATAAAACACAAAATTGGATCAGTATCAAGATCAGAATGAACTAACAGAACTTGCAAGAGATCTAATTAACTTACAGGCCTGATTGGGATTGCTTTGAAAGCAGAGGCACTGCAATAAACAATGGTTTCTTCGCCAATAATTAGGACACCACAAAGAGGAGGCGGAACTGGGATTAACAATTCTGCCCCATTATCCAGATTATTCTGAGACCACGGACCCTCAACAAAATCTTTATCCTTCAAAGCAACCTCGTACGTTTTCACATGACGTACATCTTTGTTATCCTGCCAGCAAGGGCAAAGAATGATGAGGACGAGGATGGTAAGAGCAGGTACTAGGTACAACATGGCTAAGAACAACCTCTAATATAAGCAAGTAGTACGTTCTTGTAAACAATAAATGAACTCTAGAGGGCTCATGTAATTTAGTCTAAGACATCATATATAGAAAGGAAATGGGTACATGATATAAAGCATACTAAAGAACTGTAGCTGAGCACATTAGATGGAACCATCACCACCAATAATGAAGTTTGCTGATAGGTATATCATGAAAGATAAAGCCAACCAACACAAACACACACACGCACACACACACACACAAGCACATAAAGGTTATGTAATGCAAACAAACCTAAGCCTACTTGTGACCACACTAATGAAATAAGATTACCGGCTTCAAGCAACTCATGGCTCACACCAATAAATTCCTTGTAACATAGAAAGACCAAAAGGATACAAAATACACACTTGAAAGTCAAGGGAAAGGAGTAGATTAAACCTGGTAAAGTACAACAATGGTTGGCTTGGGGCAACCATACAAAAACTTGATATCCAGAACCTGAAGCTCCTCCAGCCTGAAGATATTACAAATTAGCTAATGTCAGTTAAAGGAGCAACAAATCAGCTAACATATAAGTTGGATATGATATTGGCATGTTTGGATATAAATAAAAAAAAAATGTCCAGTCAGAAATAGAGATATGGAAATATTTGTTTTTGGAAAAAATGAGAAAATTTTGAGATTGTGAATGGATATGAGATAAAACACATAATGATTAGAGTTGATGTGATATAAAAATAATAAAATGTTGATTGATAGTGATTGGTAGTTAGAAATATTGGAGCTGTGAATAGTGCTTTTACTAGAAAATATATATTAATGCTTGATTATTTTATTAGTACCACTTATTTTTATTTTTATTTTTTTATTTTTTTAAATTGTGTTAGTGGATTCTGGATAAAAAGAGTAAAACGAGATGAAAATGTTTTGATTTTTTTTTTTTTTTCTCAACTTACATCTACAAGATAAATATTGACTGACCAGACAAGAATGAAACAATTGCATATCAAAGTTGCTCCCACCGAAGCCGACTACACAATAAATACATCTAATTCTAATGTATGCCCTTTTTATTCAATATAAGAAAAGATGACCGTGACTTTAAGTTTAAATAGAACCAAAAAATGAACAGGTATGTCTATTGATAAAACAGACAACAAATGATGTCCAAGTCACAGAACCAATTATTGTCAGAGAAATAGGTATTTTACTTCCAGAATGGTTGATTACTTGAGTTCATCAAGCGGAAAAAGTACCTAATATTAAATGCCTCCTTGAGCTGGCCTTTGTTATCAAATGGAATGACCTGAAAACAAGAAATATGCTCACAAACACTAGTGGTGTGGAGACAGGAGATTGAGAGAGAGATCCACATTAGGGCAATACCTTGAATAATCCATCATATAGGTGAAGTCCAATCAATCTGCAATCTGGGTCAACTATGCCAATCTACGAGGAAAGTTAGAAGCATGTCAAAGACTAGATAACTTTCAAACATGAACACTTGAAGTTCCCAGCACAAACTAAATTACCTGTCCACTGTCCGTAGGACGACCAATTCGATCTGAAACATCCCCCATTGCCCTATTTCAATGGTGGAAACCACCCCCAAAAAAACAGAATAAAGACCTTCTAAAATAACGAAGAATCAAACTGTGAAACAACAGCAACAATGAAGAGTTGAAGACAACAATTACTTAATAATATAAATGCTATTCCTATAATTCATTCGGATTGCTCCAAGTATAGTATTTTACGCAAACCCAATTGCTAGTTGAGTGCAAAATAGTTGTGGTCATCAACCCACTTGGGAGTTTAATGCATCCACGGGATACCATGAATGAGTTAAAGACGTATTAAAACTTTAGTGACTACAAATCAGCAAAAAAAAATTGAAATTCTAAGAAGTAATCGTCCAGAATTTCAATAAAAACTAGTGTCACCTTGTAATAACCTCAGCATTTTCGGCATCCCATTGCAGAACACAGAATTTGTATCTTTCTGTAGCCATAAAAAGGAGATCTTGAGTTTCCCCCTGTCAAGTGAATCAAATATCAACATATAAAATGTTTCTCCATTAGACAAGGTAAATTAAGGCAAAATTAATCAGACCAAATAAATAAACTTGTAACACTCACATGTGGACGAAAAAGCTCAAGAGTGGCAATTCTACCATATATTGGTACATCCAACATAGGCTGCAAAGCATACCGTAAATTAGAAATATGATCCACTTAACTCATCACAAAAAAAATCCATCTGGAAATTCAGCATACCACAATAGGCTAGACTCCCACATTACCCCGTTCTATACTTTTCTGACATGAGACGGTAATAATTCATAGCTTTTGAGCAAAATAAAAACATAAAGAGATAGTGTGAACCCCATATAAAGTGTCGAGGAGCATCAAGCTCATAACATTGACAATCAATGAATCACAACATTAGTATGTAGACCATCTTCATAATAACCGTCTAATCTAACCGTGAGTGCTTTACCTGTAAACCTTGAGGTGTGAGCAAATGAATCTCTATTCTGGTGCATTTCCTGCAAGCTCACAACAATCAGGAGGACACCAAAACAATTAGACACCCAGAATCACAAACGCAAATCCCAAATACACTGAAGCTCCACAGCAACAGCACCCATATCGTTTGCAAGCACAAATTGGAACCCATAACCACACAGATACTGAAAACTTACGCGACGATGAGATTGAGCTCGTGCGGGGCGGTGAAATTGCCGACGCAGGAATGAGTAACGTTGGTCGGCTTGTGAGCCGTCACCACGTAATTCCATATGCTCATTGCTTTGAATTTTTTGTCTTTTCAGCCCGAGTGGATAAACCCTAGAGTCCACTCGCAGTTGTGTTGTCCTGTCAATTTTTATTCTATGCAAATGGAAGCTGTGAGCTAAACGGCGCCGTATTCGATCGAAGCCTGGTTGGGAATTACAGACGCAGACGAGCGTGAGTTTTCTGGTTAAAGATGTCTCTGGAAATTCCTTCATCTGTTAATGGGCTTTCGAAATTGGATTTCCCTTGAATGACTTAGTGGGCTGAGTATAAGATTTTCAAAAAAAAAAAAAATGCTATTCTCGGCCCATTTCATCAAATCTCTTTACAATTGAGTTTCTCCAAAGTCCAAAGTTAAACCATTTCAACGGTGCTAGAGCATCTCCAGTGTATGAATGGAAATATTAAAATATTTATGCCACGTGTATGTATACAATTGGATGATTGATCCCCTTACTATCAATGTTGACAATAGGAGCAGCGCCAAAAATACTAAGTAGGATTAGCAACGGCAAAAAATACTATGTACAACACGCACTTTCTTTCATTGTTGTCGATATTTATTTCTTAAAATATTCATGTTAAACTAATTTTTAGAATTTATTGAATGACAACATGTTAACAAGTATATCTCCTAAATATATACGAGTTTGTTATTCCACGTAAATACAATATGCTCATAATGTTAAATATAACTATCATATTAGCCTCACATCTTTGATTTTAAACATATTTAGAGACACAAATATTAATTTTAAACATATGTAAAGACTCAACTCTTGATTTGAATCATATTTGGATTCTCATATGTGTTCACATATCCTTCAATCAATTTTTTCTCCACTTTCCCAAACTTTTTTCCCATGATTCTACATATTTCTTCTGAGTCATAATGTCAAAGACTGTGTGGTTTCAAACAGTGGGCATGCCATGGCATTTATTTTTTCACTTGACAGTAATACATTCGAGATGCTCTTAGTAAAATATTGTGCAAAATAATAAATGCTTTCATTATATCATTAAGCATATTTTTTTTAAGAAACAAACGAGACCCATGAGGATTGTGAACCTTTTTTGCATAACTCTAATTGCATGCTCAATGTTTTTTCTACATGTCTCATGTCTCATTTTAACAAATTCCTCCATTGGATTTGATGGTGCAACAAAAGACTTAACAATAGTGGACCATTTCGGATGTATACAATTTGTTAAATAATAGCCCATATTATATGGTTTACCTTGAATGGTAAAATTAGATAGTGGAGTGATACATTCAACAATATTTGACATAAGAGGTGTTGCTTCCAACACATTAATGTCAATGTTGGCACCTGGCGTACCAAAATATCCATAGATCATAATCAGTCATAACTTCCAAAATAATTGTTGGTTTTTCGGAACGTCCAGAAGACTGACCATCCCGTGCCTTAGGGCAATTCTCACATTCTCACGCAGTCCAAGCTACCTAACATACTCGAAAAAATATGTTGCTCACCAATATGAAGCAATCTAGCAATATCATCATGATCTGGTGATCTCATATATTGTTATCCATAAACTTCAACAACTCTTCGACAATATTTCTTGACGCGTTCATTTGTTGACTATAAAATCTTAATTTATTCATCAACACCATTTGTAGGGGTTTTATATGTCAATTGATGAAGTGACGTCGCCTTTTTTATATATGTTGACAATCCAAGCCGACCAAAACCATCCCGGCGTGGTCGAAAGAAACTATCATGATTTCTCAAAGCTTGCATAACACGCCTGAAATTAAAAATAGGCATTCAAATCCTTCGACGAAATGTACCTGCATCGAAGGTTGGATTACTGCGAAAGTAATCTCGAAACAGAGTGTGATGGGCATCTTTCCAATCACGATGGGCTACTCTATTGCTTAGAATATAACATCTCCATGTCGGTTGGGTACTTTGCTTAGAGATGGTGTGTGCCATAATAAAAATATTAGTTTGCAAAATATGAGCGGTGGTTGTTACCAAAATGTTATAAAAAGAAAAATGTAGTAAAGCTTTTGCATCTTATTCCTAGTCAAAATCATAATTATATGGAGGAAAATAACTCGTTGTGAATGATTTTAGAGGAAAATATTGGAGAAATATTCGACAATGAAGATTATATGTAGCTTGAACGGTGTGATATGTAGCTTCATGTTTATATAGGTGAAGGAATTAATAAAAGAAATATATGTTTTCTTCATCATATTTTTTTAGACAACGCCATGTGAAACGAATAAATTTGACCAAGACAATGTCAAGTGCACTATTTTCGAACAAGTCCGTGTGGAGCATTATTTTTTTGTATTATTTTTGGACAATGACAGATAATTTATTTAGGGTTAATTGCTAAATAAATCTTTACCTTTTTGCGTTTGGCAATTTTATCCCAATCTCGGGGTAATTGCAATATAATCTCGACCTCAATTTACTTATTGCAATCCGAACATAAAACTGATTGGACCTTCAAAAAACTGGACGATTTGAAGGCGGTTTGAATAGATCGGAGCTTATATTTATCGGTTCACTCCAGATCTAGGAGGATACTCATCACCGGTAGCTTACATTGACGTAGAATTTTCGGCTTTGTGCATGGATATACCTTAAGTATGTGGAATTGTCAACTTGCTACGTGGATGGCATAAAAACCCGTGTCAATGGAAGACTTAGACACAAAATCGATCCACAAATCCCTAAAATCAATCACTCTGCACCCTAATTTGCAATAAGTAAGTTGAAGTCGAGATTATATTACAATAACCCAAAAATTGGGATAAAATTGCCAAACGCAAAAAGGTTCAGGTTTATTTAGCAATTAACCCATTCATCTATCCATTCGATTCTTTCCAGACAAGGCCATGTGAAGCGAACAAATTTGACTAAGACAATAACTAGTGCACTATTTTCGGACAAGTCCAAATGAGACATTGTTTATTTGTAATATTTATAGACAATGACAAATGGTTTACTTTCTATTGGATTCTCTAGGACAACACCATGTGAATTAAACAAACCATTATTTTGCATTGGATTTTTTTCTATAGTCACTATATTTATGTATATTGGATTATTTTATCTATTTACATAACCTACTTCACTTTAAACATTACACTCATTATTTATTTCTTCTTCCGTTGTGATCTTCTTGTTCCTACGACACTCTTATTGAATATCTTATTTTTTCCTCAACATCGAACTACAAAATGTCTTATTCGAATGGGTCAAAATATTACAAAAATAATATGTCTTAATTGTGAGATGTTACACGTTGTACCATTAAATTTCTGATCATATGAAATGAGTTGGCCCACATATTAACATCGTCTCAAGTAATTGTTGTTGCCGAAGACCACAAAAATATTTGGCCCAAATAAACGTATGTGGCCCAAGACCACATACCCAATTGAACTAGTGTTGGTAAACATTTGGTTTTGTTATTTATTATTGGTAGTTTTGTTGGTAGTGAATCTTTCAACTCTAAAGATGTAATATAAAAAACCAAAAATAAATAAAATGTTGCAATACTTTTTTTAATAATGAGGTTTTTAAATGATTTTAAAAATTTATGTTGTATACAAAATGTATATTTGATAACGGTCATTGTTAATCCGTTCGATAAAATGAACTTTATATAACGGGCTAGAACTAATTTGTTATAAAAAATATACTTCTTACAACGTTTTAGTAATAAAACATCATAAAATTGAATTTTTATAATAGGTCTAACATTTCAGAAAGTAAATACTTTATATGTTCTCCGGAAATATATAAAAAAAAAGTACAAATCCATTATAAATAGTCAATTTTAATAGTTGTATAAAGTAGTTTTTACAATAATGTTTTTTAAAGTGGGAATAAATAAGTTGTATATCTATTTGTAAATTCATTTAAATACAGAAACTTTATAAGCTAATCAAATAAGTTATGATTAGGTTATTTACCAAAAATTTTGATCCCCTGCCCATGGTGGGCAGTGCCCACCACTTTATTTTACATGAAAAACGTATTCTGAGAATACGTTTTTCAATTAAATTTAATTGAAAAACGTATTCTCAGAATACGTTTTTCATGTAAAATAAAGTGGTGGGCACTGCCCACCGTGGACAGGTGAGCGGGACTATATTTACCAAACATAAGCTAAGTAAGATAGAGAGAGAGAGCTAATGTTTAGAAATAAAAATGATTAATAATAGATGATTTTATCAACACAACAACAAAAATCTAGATTGCGCCAATGTTTTTGAGGCCTAGCACAACCCCAACCCCGATGATGTGGCCCACAACCCCACAGGCCAATGTATCCGCCAGAGTGAAGCCCGCTGGGTCGCCCGTCTGCAGGCCCGAATCCCTCGCCTCCAGCTTCAGCCCAGCTGTGGCCTTCCGGTTCGCTGATGGGGCCAACCCAAACCGGCCCGCGAACAACATCAGGCTTGTTGATGTAACCATGATCTGCAAATGCAATTCCAGAAATAAAAATTAATAATAAAAAAGAAATTATCCACTCATTTCAATTTTTATTTTTTTTATTTAGCCTTACTCGAAATATTTATTAATTTCTAAATTATAAAATAGTCATGTACACTTATTTATAAATCTAACATTCATTGCCGCACCTATTTTATTTAATTATATCTCACTTGTATTTATTAAAATAATTATTAGTTCTTCCATTATTTGTTGTCAAAAAAAAAAAAAATCGGTTAAAGTTGTACCTTTAAACTTCTCGTCAAAAAAATTCAAAAAAAAAAAGAAATGCTACAGTCCCGTTACGGAATCATTCAGTTAGAGTTCGAAACCGTTAGATCATCATGATATCGTCGGGAACAGTTGATTTAACGATTGTAAACTCCGACGGAATTGTTCTGTAACAGGACCGTATTATTTTCCCAAAAAATATATGTACATAGGAAAAAAATTGAATAAAAATTAAATTGTTTACCAAATTTGTCGGCGAGCCAATGAAGTCGCAACGAGCGCCCAAAGCTCTCCGCCCTTTGGGCCTCATGGGCTGAGCAGCCACCTACAAATGGATATATAAATAAAACAAATTCATTTTTCTCTAAAATGGTAAAAAATTATATAATAAATATTGTAACTTATAAAGTAGCTCAAATGGTGACAAAAAGCTTACAAAATCTCATTTAAAGGTATCTCAAAATCTCAAATGAATATAAAATTAAACAATTGTAATTATAATAAATTTCAAAACTATTACATGATGAATATAAAATTAGGAAGGTTCTGTTACGGAATCATTTCGTCGAGATTTGTAACCGTTAGATCATTATGTAACCAACGGTTATAAATCCCGACAGAATGATTACGAAACGGGATCTTAGCATTTCCATAAAATTAAAACGATAGTAATTATAATAAATTTCAAAACTAACCAAGTTTTTAACTGCAGAGCATGAGGCAAATTGGGACTTAAGCCCATTGAACTGTGGAAGGGAAGACATGACATTAGCAGCCATTTTTTTTAATTTCTCTCTTTTTTTTTTTAAAGCTAAATTAATCAAAATGCAACTAAAATTCTCCTTATTTAATTGATTATTGTAGTTTTGCAAGAATGGAATAAATCTTGGTGTTTGCCATAGCCACATGAAGAGTTTGTGGCTTGAAAATTACATGATTGGATTTTGAGATGCTTGAGGCTGACGTGGCGCATGAGTATTGGGTGGTATCAATTGGATAAGATTTTGGTTTTGAATGTTGTCACAAATATATTGTCAATTTGGTGAGGACAGTTTTGCTATGAAGCCATCGGATGACTCGACTTATGAAGTCATCCACACTTATTGGCTGCATAAAAAAACCATTCGATTGCTCCATAGAATATTTGTGGATGAGGATACATTTGGTACAAGATACTAAATATCAAAGTGTTTATATGGTAAATTTCAATCTAATTTGTGTTTGTTTTGTTGGATTACTAACATTTTTATTCAACTATCAAATGTTCGCAATTATGAACATGCTAAATTGTTTGTTTTGTTTGATTACTAACATTCTTGAATTAATCGAACAAACGCGAGTATGTTCGCAATTATTAGCATATTATTTTTAAAACTTATTTTTTTATATATTCATATGATTCGAACAAACAATGCTCAAACATAAGCAAACACGAAATCAATATGTTGAATCTCAACTCGTTCGATGCGCTTGCAACCCATATTTTTTTATTTATTTTTTAAATATTTTATAACTATTTTATTATTTTTTATTAATAAATTGAAATGACTCGGATCCAACAATTCACCCATACAACCTGAAATCATCCACCCAAAATCATCCGTTAACGACATGTGTATATGATATGGCTGGTTCAGGGTCCTCCAAACCTCGGCTCGGGGCCGCGTATGCTCACAAGTTGTTTCCAATTTCCTCTATTTTTAAATAATAATTTAAAAATAGTTTAACAAAAATAACAAAATCAAGTACATGCTCAATAACATTATTATCCGAGGTGGGCTTTTGCATTGGGCAGAGAGCTCTGCAAACCCACCAGATTTGAGCTTTTACAGCCCAATATAGGCCTCTTTTACTTTTCTCTGCATGAAGCCCATCATACTCAATCAGAGTCTTTCACAATCACAATTCACTACTCCAACTACCAAAAGGGGAAAAAAGAAAAAAAAAATAAAAAAAAATTGACACATATTTTATTTTAGTGTTTATAGATAAAATAAAAATACCGAACTAGCCATTAATATGTAGTAATAGCAATTACAACAGCAAATATAAATTTTAATATCAAATAAAAATAATTTAAAATTAAAGAAATATGTTTAATAACTATCAATTTCTTAATTAAAAAAAATAAGATTACCAATTAACTTTAGAATCTAATCTTTTTAAGTCAATTATTAGCTTTTCTCTTGATCTTTATATATATTGTTTGATTTTTTTTTTTTCATTTATTTTTTTGCTAATTATGAACGATATTTATGATTTGACATTTTAATATTTAAAATACTCATATAATAATATTACTACTATTACTTATTCAATTAATATTGTCAACCTAGACGTTGGGAGTCCTATTAACCTAATGATATTGTCAAACCAGCCATTGGATTTTTTTGTTAACCTATTATATTTTTTTGGTACAGGGCCCTTCCGGTTTCCAGATCCACAGGGGAACCGACTAATTCGGAATCGAGCCGGGTAGGACCACAAGGGCGGCAAAGCTCTCCCTCAAAAGTTTTTAACACTGCTTCATTCCCAGGGCTCGAACACGAGACCACTGGTTAAACTGAAAGAATTAACAAAAAATATAGTCATGATAATCGAAGACACATTACAATTACTGCTATTAAATTAGACGAGTCTGACTCAACTTGAAGAGAAAATTTTTATATAGTACGTCTCATTAAAACTCGAGATTGTCTTGTTAAAATTCGAACTCGGCTCGTTAATAGTGATAAATGAGTCAAGCTCAAACTCGATTCTTCACTCGTTTATTTAACGAATCAAGATCGTTAAATTTTATTTGCATTTGTGTCTGACCAATTGCAAATAGCCAACATGTTTTTGATACATTGCATAATGTTAGAAGTACGTAGCCATACAAACATGAAGAAACGAAGGTTGACATGTGTGATCCCATGGACGAGAAGCGCACCAAAGAAGAGTGAGCCCAGATGGACCTTAGTAGTGTTTCGTCTTATAACCAATTGGTAGTAGGAAGAGTAGCCTACTAAGTTTACAAGTTAGGAGTATTTTCTCTATATATACGACGTGTGACAACTCATGAGTGTCTATCTTAACAAGGCAGAGTGAAAAAAGTAAAAAAAACAACAATAGTTCAAAGCTAGATTTAGAAAACTATAAATAAACAAAGATAGCTTCACAAAAGCAACACAATGTACTTCACATTAATTTTAATGGGATTCTTAAACTAGAAAGAGAGCAAAGCATAACTAGATAATTAACCCAATTAACTTCACACAATTTTACCATCATAAAACCATGTTGCAATTTTTTTTGTTGCCCATTAACTAATCTTACAATATTAAATATATTTATATTTTACAGTCATCTAAACTCAAGATATAAAAGCACAAAAATCACACCAATCCTTCTCCATATACTAATCTCCTTAATAAATCCAAACACAGAAGAGGATGATGATTTCATTGACCTGCAAACAACACATATATATATATATAAATTAGATCAATTAATAATTATAAATTAATTAAGTTATGATTCCTATTAATTAATGTCACAATTAATTTTGTATAGCTATTGTCAATTATATAACTCACTCTGATGTGGCAAACTCACATCTTGCATAACCTGCATTGAGAATTACTACATTTGAGTACTCCAAACCATAAAATTTTACATATTTCGAGCTAGAATCTTAAAAGGACTGAATTGTGATAACGAGTCGAGCTGAGCTCGAGCATTAACAAGTTGAGTCGAGCCGAACTCACGAACAGCTCGTTTCGCTTCACAACACTAAAATTGTTAGCGTGGACTTACTTGGATTATTCCGAGTTAAAACGGCGGTCCCTCCGAAGTAACAAGCAATATCGGAATTGCCATTTTGTTGGTAGTAGCTGTTGAAGGCATAGGAAGCATGGGAAAGAAGGTTGTTGGGCTCGAAGCACGTGCCTCCGGGCTGGATTGGGCTGCATTCGGCTCTGCCGACTCCACATGCCCAATCCAACGCGATCTGTAGATCAACCAACGACATGCCGGGCCGGGCCACACACCACGACGAGCCGTCGAGAAACGTAGTGTTGCCCTCAGGTGGTGAAAGAGTTGAAAGAGGGACATTTGCCTCTGCCTTTTGATCTTCTACCATAGATTCCACAGTTAAGAACAGCATACCCATAAAATGTTGTAAAGCTAAAATTTTGAAAAGTAGCCATAGAGACTTTCTCATGGATGAAAACAAGCTTGAGTTAGTTTTGAGGAGATTAAGGATGATAATACAGAGACTGTGTTTTTGGAATGTGTTTGACTGTGTGTAATGTATGTGTGTATATATAATTAAGGAAATGCTACGTTCTCGTTACAGAACCATTCCGTCGGGTTTGTAACCGTTAGATCATCATGTAACTGTTAGGGATAATTCATTAACGGTTGCGTGACAGACCGTAGCATCTCCCATTAATTATGTATTATATGTAGAGGGAGGTGAAGTCATGATAAGGATGTTTGGTAATGATACTCTGTATTTAATGTGCATGGTTAAGTAGATGAAGAATCAATAGTTACTTCAACTTAAATTTTCTAACTTTTTTTTATGTCTAATCTTTTGTCTCCTCCTTTTTATTTCATGTGGTAGCTATAGTGTCATAGAGATTGAAATAGAGTAGACTAGTTGAGAAAGTTAAGAGGTGACTCTTACAATTAATAAAATATAAATAACAAATTAAAACAATAATAATAGATTTTATTTTTTCAATCAAGTGATTGTTATTCAATTTTTATGGTTGTATTTTGTTAATCTTTTTTATATCGATGTCTATAAATACCATTTAAACGTAAATTATGTAATTATATATAGTTTATGAGTTTTTGCTCTTTAGTTTGTACTTTCGTTGAGACTTACTCACCCACTATTGCCAGGTGTGCGATTCGGGTCGACCAATGGATTAGTCGAGCCAAAGCTTCGGATACGTGGCTGCTACCAAAAAAAATGGTAGTATTTTTCGCTGAAATTTAGTATGTTTAAAAAAAGAAAAAAATGGCAACTTTTTATTTTCTTTTGTTAATTTATTTAAGTAGGTTCTCAATTGTATACTCACGGATGGTAATTGATGCTTAACAGAGCAAATTTAAGTAGGCTCATTTGGGCCGGTTATTGGCGTCCACATTACGCATTTATGGGCCCAAAGTTGGGCTGTAATAATCCTGCAAAGGATTTAAGGAAAAAAAAAGAAAAACACAGAGAAAATAGAAAAATAGAGAGGGACAGGAGTCTAGTCACAGTCTCACAGCACACTCACCCCCACCGTGTCACGCCGCCGCCGCCGCCCTTAGCCACCCACCCTCCGGTGCTAACTCGGTAGTTCTCAGATACTTCTTGTCAATTAACAGCTCATATTATACGAATTCTTGAAAATTTTTCTATCTTATACCTCCTGCATATGAATTGAACCGTATTATCTCTTTTCTTCTCATTTCTTGAAGGTCTCCCAGTTAAAATTACTGTCCGTCGTAGCAGTTTTCTCTTACATCCTTGTATCTCTTGACCAACAAATTTAATTTTCGTGTGAAGGGCTAGAGAACAGCAATGAATACGGCTTGTAGAGCAAATACAGAGTTGCCTCACTGTGTGACGAGTCAGTTTAACCCGGGCTCGCTCAAGACTCGTAAAGGCAGTTCATTTAAAGGTTTTTTGCATTTCTTGCCCAGTAATTGCAAGAAAGGAGTGCAAAACAAAATGGGGAGTAAGAAAAATGGTGTCGTACTTTCGGCTTCGAGCAATACTAAGAACCATGTCCACACTGCTGGGGAAGAAGACAAAGACGAGGCGCTTACGTACAAGGATGCTGGCGTCGACATTGATGCTGGTTCAGAACTTGTTAGGAGGATTGCAAAAATGGCTCCTGGGATTGGAGGCTTTGGAGGGCTCTTCCCTCTGGGTATGGTTATTAATTTACTTTCATGATTATTGACATATTAATATGCTGCTATTTCTATAAATCATTTGAGATATGTATGCTCTTCCCTCTTATTGTTTCGTGGATTAATGTCTTATTTATTTCGTGGGGTACGTTGTAATATCAATGTATCATGGAAAGATTCAATTTTTATTGTGACTGTTGATTTGCCGAAAGATTGTGAGCTCTTTCGATGTCGGTTTGCAGTGGGGGAAGAGTGAACACTTGCACCCTTGATTTTCTTATCTGATTCTTGGGTATTGTCTAATTTCGTGGGGTATGTAGTAATTTCGTGGAAATCTTCAATTTTTATTTTGATCTTTGATTTGCCGAATGATTGTGAGCTCTCCGGGGGAAGGGAGAACACTTGCACCTTTGAATTTGCATCGTCTTTATCTGGGTTCTTGAGTTGCATTGGCCGGATTTTGATTCTTCAACATTTAACTTATGATCTGAGAAAATTTATCACTTTAATCGTTATGCTGACCAAATTTTGAACTGCATTCTTCAGATTTAATGTTCAATTTGGAACTCTTGTGGACTTCAATTACTGATTCCTTATATATATGAGCTTGCTAATTGGCATCCTGTTCATCTGTTAGCTGTGTTCTTCTAGCTTCCGCTCTTTCATTTTTAGGATCATGGCACGACCCCACCAACACTTATACTTTGAATATTTATATTTTCTCTTGTCCCTTTTCAAGATATTTTTTTCCTTCATTTTTTTCATTTTCTTTCGACTTAATTTGGTGTTTTTTCTTATCTTATATGTCAATGGAACTATATTTTTGTGCTTCACAGGAGATTCTTATCTAGTCGCTGGCACTGATGGAGTTGGGACCAAACTCAAGCTAGCTTTCGAGACTGGAATCCACGATACTATCGGCATTGATTTGGTAACAAAGAGTGCCACTAAGTTTCGCACACTATTTATTACTAATATGGTTTGTAATTCAAGTATTCATTATCCGCTGGCCATGTATTTAGCAATATATCTGTTTTCAGGTTGCAATGAGCGTTAATGACATTGTGACTTCTGGGGCAAAGCCTCTGTTTTTCCTCGATTACTTCGCCACAAGCCGACTTGATGTCGATCTAGCAGAAAAGGTGTAATTTTTTTCCCCATCCCCATCCTACTTTTAATTATTTTTATCAGTATATTTTCTTTTTAGGATAGGGAAGTTAAAAGTTTAATGATCATCTTGTTGTACGAATGCAGGTCATCAAAGGCATAGTTGATGGTTGCCAACAATCTGATTGTGTTCTTCTTGGTGGAGAGGTATTCATTTCGAGTTTCCTATATTCTGTATGAAATTTGGTTGCCTCAGGCTATATGTTTGGTAAACCTAGCCAATAAGCTAGCTTATAGCTTTTAAGTGAAATTAGAGCGTATAGCCGATAGCTTATGACTTATGGCTTAAAAGCTAGCTTATATGATAAAAGTGTTCGGTAAAATTAGCTGAAATAAAAATTTCAATGGGAATAAATGATACCCAAGGAAGCGACAAACTCGGGCTTTTTTAAAAACACTCGTCCTTACCAAACCAAAATTATTTGAGCACATGAAGCTTATAAACTAATCAAATAAGCTATAAGCTAACTTATATGCTTACCAACTACAACTTCTGTAAGCATAACCTACGTAGAGAAATTATTACCACGAGATACAAGACAAAACATCATTTGACTTTGAGTCGGTTTATTATCTTTCAGACAGCTGAGATGCCCGATTTTTATGCGGAAGGTGAGTATGATCTGAGCGGTTTTGCTGTCGGCATCGTGAAAAAGGACTCGGTCATTGACGGGAAAAACATAGAGGTCGGGGACATCCTAATAGGTCTTCCCTCCAGTGGGGTCCACTCGAATGGGTTCTCTCTTGTCAGAAGGTTTTAACTTTTAAGACAATTGCACATAACTCGAAACATACTCCATACTCGACCTTTTTTCGAAACTGTTTCCTACTTATTTATTTTTTTATTATTATTTATATATTTTTTTATCCAGGGTTCTCGAACGAAGTGGTCTCTCTTTGAAAGAAAATTTGCCCGGTTCATCTGTTACGCTAGGTCAAGCTCTAATGGCACCCACAGTTATATATGTTAAGCAGGTATATCTTGGTGTCTTTTGTCTGCAAACGGGTTTCTAAATTCTAATTATTTAGCTTTTTCCTCGTCCCTTTTTTTGTTTAAAAAAATAACTTAATGCTAAATGTGGCAATACAGGTTCTTGAAATCATCAGCAAAGGTGGGGTGAAAGGGATTGCTCACATCACAGGCGGTGGTTTTACCGATAATATACCGCGCGTTTTCCCAAAGGGCCTCGGAGCCCTCATATACGAGGACTCGTGGGCCGTTCCCCCTGTTTTCAAGTGGATTCAAGAGGTTAGAAGAATCTTTATATGTTTACCATTAATTGCACACAATACCCTCCATTTAAGCCCAACCTCAGAAAACATAACTATAAAATTACATTGGTAACTTTTTTTTTTTTTTTTTTGAAAAGTAAAAGCTAAACCTTGTAATTAATGATTTGTTTTGTATATTTTTAAATCTTTTGAGTTTTTTTTTTAGGCTGGGAACATAGAAGATTCGGAAATGAGGCGGACGTTTAATATGGGTGTTGGAATGGTGTTGGTGGTGAAGGAAGAAGCGGCCTTACGAATACTCGGTGATGACCTTTTGAAAAAATCAGCCTTCCGTATAGGCGAGGTCGTATGTGGTGAAGGTGTGAGTTATCGATAATTCATTCGTGGTACATGAAAAATCTCATATTCTAATAATCGACAAATTTTGTGATGAGTTCATTGAAAAGTTGTGGATTCTCTTTAAAGGCCAAGTTGTTTTTCAGGTCTTTTGCTACACATTATCCATGTCCATGTGGAACCTAGTGAGTACTTCTTTGTTGTTGTGTTCTCTTGTTTTTTTTCCCCCCTTTTTTTCATATTAGTATTGAAGAGTCGCTCTATGGTACGAGTTAATTCGTATGATGTGAACGCCTTTCAGTTCATTACAATTCCATATGTCTATGAATTAACTAGACTCCAGGTTAGGGTCGAACATTGACTTTATCGAGTCCATATGTGTATGAGTTAACGAGACTCCAGGTTAGGGTCGAGCATTGACTTTATCGAGCTAAGCTTGACTTTTTTCACTACTGTTCTAGCTCGACTATTTACGACAAAAATATGCAAATGCATGAGATTGATCACTCAGATTTCATCAGCTCAAATATCGTTCAAATTCGACTTTAATTTTTAGTAAATTTTTTTCCATTAAATAAGGCTTTTTCCACAAGCTTAACTTGAGTTTAGCTTGTGTTAAGGCTATTTAGGTAGTTATATTTATACTCGACCTAATAACATACATGCTTGAGTTCGACTTTGGTTCAAGTTGCTCGAGCTTGTCTTGAATTTTAGTAAAATGTTTCTATTCGAATAAGGGTTTTCTCTCAAGTTTGAGTTTGAGTTTCGCTCGAATTTAGGTTATGTTAATACTATCCAGGCAAATTGTATTTATATTTTATAATCTAGTAGCTTCTCGGGCACCCGAGCTTATAACATTTAGGCTCAAGTTCAGCTCGAGCTCGAGTTGTGCTTTGACACGAGCACTCGCTAACCGCTCGATTCATTTGCAGTTTTACTTCAAATGACTGGTTGTTTACCAATTTATTTAGTTTATAAGTCGTATATAGAGCCAATAAAATCTCTTAAGTTGGACCTGTGCTTTCTATCAAATATGCATTATTTCTGCAAATATATATATGTCCACATAATAATACTAAAAAGAAAAACAATCCATAACAACAACAATAAAGATAAAACAAAACAAACATGTCTCTTTATTTAGTAATTATTTTAAACAAACCAAAACTTAAACCAGCATATAAATGAGCAGCCTCGATCCATCAAAGGTTGCATACAAATGTAAAAAACACACCATTTTTAGTCTTTCAAAGTACCCTCAGTGCAAGCTCATCCAAAATTACGATAAATGCTCGGGCGGTCAACGTCTTGTCAACGCAACCATCCAAACCGGCCGCAAGGAAAGCCGCCCTCTCCTTCTCCACGCCACAAGCGGTCACACCCACTATCGTGGCCTTTACTCCCATTGCTCGAAGCTCCTCAGTCGCCTATATTAACAATAAAATCATGTCAAGTATAAAACAGTAAGACTGTCTAACTATTAGACAGACCTTATACTTTGGTCTGTTATACTTTTTCAACGTATTAGCATGTTTTTTAAACTGAAATGTGATACACTAATAAAATGGTAGTCGTATGTAAACAACCCTAGCTCCATTCATGACGGGCATCTCCAAGTCCATGAGCACGAGAGCGAAACTCTTTCCCGAGTCGAAAAGGTCGAGGGCTTCTTGGCTAGTTTCGGCCACCTCATTCTTGAGGACGTGCTTGTTTAGGTACATACAATGAAGCTTACGAACGATCGGGTCATCATCCACCACCAAGGCGCGCACCATTTTCACATCCTCGAAATGATTTCCCGCGACATTTTGAGGCGTCTCGACATCCATTTTTACTGCAAGGTAGAAACATTCATGTCGTTATAGAAGCATATGTAAATTTCCTAGTAAAAAGTTATGGGAGGTTTACGAATTAAAGTTGAGTTAAATTGATAATATTGATAATAGTGGTGTTGAGTTAAAGTTGAGTTAAAAAAAGTGGTTGAGTTAAAATGTTGAATTTTTTTTGAAAGTTCTTATAAACAAACATCCTTATAATATTTTTATATTCTTTTACCTGATAATTGAGTTAACTAACAACATATCTACATTAATTTTTTATATCCTTTTATTTGATAATTGAGTTAACAATGTTTCCATATGTTTGACGAATATATAAAACAATTTTCTTCACATTCCAAAATTTGAACTTGTAGCAGGATTCTAACCCCATATTAAAAAATATGAATGCCTATTTTTTGGTGATTCATCTGAAATTAAGTACTATATATGATTCATATGGCTTAGATAATTTGTATTTACCTAATATTTGTTTTAATCATAATATTACAAAATTAATGTAGACTAATTATGTTTTACATATGTTTGATATGAGAATATTTCGTTACCGTAGATTTAATAATTTTCAAATGATCAGCGAATATAGGGTAACAAATTTCTGCACACTCTAAAATCGTCAAATAACTTTGTATTCTCTTTCTTTTAGTTAACAATTGATCAATGGCGAGTTAACAACTTTTTATTCGATAATTATTTCTTTATATTCTTTTATTTTATATTTGAGTTAACTGACACCATATTTTACATTAATATTTTTTTATATTCTTTTATTTGATGATTGAATTAACAACGTTTCCATCATTCTGGCAAATATATGATAACAAATTCTTCACATTCTAAAATCTTCAGAATTTGTAACGGGATTCTAGCACCTAAAATACTGAACTCTTTTATGTTTTTTATTCAAATTATTTTTTCATGCACTCGTACATAGATATCGCAGTTGTTTCATTTGATAATTAAAAAGAAAAAAGAGACCTGATTTGAAATGAAATTCTTGTGCAAGGGTCACTTTTACAATTTATTATATTATCTTAAATAGCTGCTGATAGATATTCTAAAGATATAAAAGTCATAAAAAATTGAAATCAGGACAGTAGAGTTGACTTATGGATGCAAGTTTTCCAGTCACGTACAACAACAAATAAATAGTAAATTAATTAAATATTCCTCAAACGAATCAACACACAAACATATAAAATAAAATAAATAAATCAAACAAATAAATCTGATAATAAAAATATAAAAAAATGATTTTACCGAATCTAAGAATAAAATTAAATAGTAAATTATTGTATTATTAATTTATTAATGTTCATGCCATAGTGCAAAGCAGACACATTGGAAACACCTCAAACAGTTCAGAAATTAGTTGTTTTTAGTCGTGAGTTATTATTTAGTTATAATTTATCAGCTAACTTATCTAGGGAAGATGCGGTCTCGTTACGAAACTATTCCGTCGAAATTTGTAACCATTAGATCAACTATCTTTAACGGTGATGATCTAACAGTTAAAAACTCTGACGGAAAATGGTTCTGTAACGGGACCTTAGTATTTGCCCTTATCGAGTTTATAGCTAAATTTAACATACATATGCTTAACGCCACAATTTTTTAATTGATTTCTATATAATAAAATATAATAAAAATCAAAACTCTCCAAAATGTCAAAAATTAAGAAATTAAAATTCTATAACTGTATAATTATATGAATTCCCATATTATATTATACAGAAGTAAGTATATACTACAACTTATCAGTATTTGAATTAATTTATCACCTAAACATAGTTTATTCCGACAATTAAATAAATAGATTTTAATTAGCATGAAGATGCAATTAGCAAATGAATACTTGTCTCTATCGTTTCGAAAAAAAA